>JAIPRN010000658.1:42399-71987 GCA_025469175.1 Geopemphigus sp. TES_GeoC_2020
TTCTCATTGATATATATATATGCAACTTGTAGACAAAAAAATACTTTCAATTATTTAAAAATTAAAAGTGATATACGACTCCTATTGAGAAATATCAAAACATCTCATTTATGAAATAAATCGATAAAACACAATTGGAGATCAAGTGTAAAATGTTAAATATTTTATTTGTTAGAAGTCAATATCAGGAATTCACTACTACATATAAATTTACTTTTTACTTAAAAGCAAAATCAAACAAAAACAGAACCTAAAAATTATAAACTATGAAATTTCGAAAAAATGTGATACCTATGGCTATGCCATTTACACATTATTCGAATTTCTAGTTTCCCATAACGATTCGCGTACACAGTACGAGAACATTTATTAAATCTGAACTCATAAAATGTCTATATTTTTACTCGCGTTCACCAACAAATAATTGAAAACAAAAATACAATCGAACCCGCGAAACGCGGATGGTCGGCACCCAACCCCATGATTTCTAACGTGGCGGCTCGGGAAACATAGTTTTTTCGAAATATAAAAAAAAACCCGTTGATAACATTAAAGCACTCACCGAGTAAAACAGCTCCGAGTACTAATCCAACTGTAAACATTAATTGTCCCGAGTGAGCGGCGGAAGGCGACGACGTCATGTCGAACAAATATTTCGACAAACAGACCCACAGGATTCACGAATGTGGTGACAAAGACAACGCTCACAAATTCCACATGCGGTGACGGCGTCACCGCCCAACACGAATAACAAAACGTTGGACTCCTCCGCGCGTGCGCAAGAAGCGTGGTTACGAGTTACCACTATTACTTCGTCCGGTTGTGTACACAATGTGCGACGTGACCACCGCATGCTAACCACCCCCTACCGTGAACGACATCGACGCAGACGGTCATTGTTACGCGTATGGGAACAAAAACATGAGAACCGGTTGGTTGGTCTCAGAAAACTTGTCGGAATAATATTATTCGGCAGGTTCCTCCGGACGATGTTGCAACACTGCGGCAATCCGAAACTCGCCGAGATGTACGAACGAACTCCGTTTGTCGTCCGTCGCACCATCCCGTTCAAATCTCGGCCAGTCCACGAGTACTTGGGTAACCTACCCAAAATATCAAACGAAATACGACGGTGTTGTCGTAACGTTTTTAAAATTGCGGTTTGTTCGACGGACGTTTCACATTCTCGGCGAAATACTGGAAACAAAATGCGATTCACGGTGTTTTAATAACGTTATTTACGATCGGAGTAATTCCTAAGGCGCACAAATCGAGTCCATATATCCAAATTGTTTCCGCCTGAGTCTCACAAAACTACCAAAACGTTATAGTAAACCCGTTATAAATTGTTTTACTGTTTTGAGATACGATTTGTCGTTAATATTATTGTATTTATTCCGTCGGTACCTGTTATATTTTGCCGGATTTTCCTACAATAGTAATATTTAATGGAAAGGAAGAAGGGAAGTATTTAAGTAACAGCGCTTTGTTTTAAAGAAACGATATTAAGTTAACCGAAAATAAATAGGAATATTTTACGAGTATATACGTAGTCGTAAAATGGATAAACAACGCATGTCACGGTTAAAATAAGTTTTTTATAAGATAATACACAATCCGTACGATTTAGAACAACGAGCATACGCGATTTAGAAATTTACAGGCACGAATACCTTGATTAAAAAACCATACGTTAACTGAAATAAATATTAATTACGTGTTAGACTGTAATCTAAGAATTTTGATAAATTCAGTAACTCTGTACGAACTATTTCGCGCTCAATTCGGTTAGTAAATTTAAATTTTCTACTTCGGATTCGGCGATATGTACGCGAAATGTTTAGTAGGGAGGAGGGCGCCGCTCTACTGCCTACGCGTAATGTACGTAATATATAGTACGTAACTAAAGCGAGATAAAATTGTTTGTTCTTGTAGTTTACACGTCCGACGGTATTTAATTTCGCGTCGAAATATTCTACACATTTTTCGAAAACAAAATTGTCCGTCGGCGTGGAACGAATATACTATTGAACACGACGATGAACAATAAAACAATAACGTAACGCCAATTTTTCGTCGACAACAAAATCACGAATAAGTTAGGTTACATATAATTTGTAATCAACGATCAATAATAATTGCCGAATAATAATTCTCGCGATCTCCTAAATTCAATAATAAATGTTGATTGTTCCTAAGAGAATAAATTATAGCACGATTATTTTGAATCCATATTGTCAGAAGAAGGAGAATGAACTGTGTATTGTAGTGAATCGGCGACGATTGTTGTACTCCGTCCAAGGCCTGACGAACGCAAAGTAGCTAGGTTGTGCTTTTTGGCGAAATCGCGTTTCTTTCGAATTCCGTTCAATATTCGAAGAATATCATAATAAGAAACAATCGTGAACGTTTCGAATCGGGTGCATAGCACCGCCGTGATCTGTCTATTGTGTTTTAAATGGCTTCACCATTTTGCCGACCGTTGTTTCCGAGAGTTGCCAATTTGAGTTGCGTTTTGTAAACTTCATTCGTTTTGAAGTCCAAAAAATCCAAGTACTACATAATTTACGGCGAAAAAATTACGTAATACGTACCACCAACTACTGGTACTGTTATAATTGGCGTAATTAATTTTTTCACGCTCTGGGTTTCATTGACCTAATTACTCACACCCTGTAGGACTAAACAACGTCTCGGTGGAAAACCGCCTCGTGTTTTTTCGTCGGTATGATGGAATTTTCGCAAGCACCTCCGTCTATGTAAAACTTTCAAAATTAGTGTTCAAAACGTTGTGCTGATGTAACACAAACTATACGTAAGGCATGTTTTCGCAGCAGGTGAAGAGTTCTGCAAGTGGTGCGAAATGGAACGCAGTAACATAAGACAACGAATGATGACTAGCCTAGCAAGCCTTAAGTGCCATTTAAGGTGCTCAACTCAAACAGACGAAAACCCGGTCGAATTTGATGAAATCCGATCGTCGTAAAACAGAAACGCAACTATACGCGTACAGAAAAGTATTGTTCAGCAGTACGATGTCCACGAAGATTTGTAAAAGCACGTCGATACTCGTCGGCAGTAATTGCTAGTAAATTTCTACCCAAAAAACTGATTACAACATTCAACTTCTCCCTCTTATATATGTATTAGGATAGTTTCAAAAAATGTAAAATCGTTTCATTTCGTTATAGACTTATGGATGGATTACTTACATATTATGTACGCACAAACTCATTTATGACGAATGTAAAATTACAAAATATTTTAATATTAATTATTAATATATTTCAGCCTTTACTTGTTTATAATGCGACAATTAATATTATTATTTAAGGAATATATATACCTATATTGTATTACACGTACCTATATAATGTTGTTTTGTATTCATACAAGAACTATCTTCAGACATAATTTTATTTATCTATCGAAACGTGTATATATATTATCGTGTTTTCCAAATATTATCAGGAATGTCGAGAAAGAAATTATAATACGTTCAGTTCGTGTTGACAGTAATGTGTTTGTTAATCGCAATAATTGCACGTGTGGCGTGTGTATTCCTAGCAGAACTGAATTCAGTTGTTACTCGTATTTCGAGTTGGGTCTACGGTACGATTGCAGAAATCCACGTGTTTTACAAGGAAACATTAATAACAATGTGTCGTAGTACGTGTTTTGTGGTATCGCGGATTTGAAGCGTGAATAGAGGTCTTCATACGACTTCTGTAAAGTTCCCCAAGTACACGTCAAAATTTAAGAAACGGCGGTCGATAGAGAACGAGAAGAAATATGTATTTCGGCCATTCTTCAATGATGTCGAAGAACGTTACACCCAGTCAATCGCAAAACAACGATACTCATGTTGAACAATCGTTAAGGTAGGAACAACCTTTACGCGTTAAAATATTTTTTATGATTAAACTAATTCGAAGTAAAACGTCCCTCTCCCACTTAAACGGTATAGAAAAACTTCGGATATACGTATGCGTATATTGCAACAATTTGCAGATAAGTATATCGATTATATGAATTCGGAAGTTGTTAATTAATAAAATGTTTATTTCCTGCGATAATCGATATACGTGCGTTGACAAATTGTTATATACCGTACATTTATACAACAATGTATCAACCGATACGAAAAACGAATATTCTAATTATTATTCGTAGCTTATTATTATTTAACAATTCTTCGTCATTTTAATCATTTAATATATATATATAATTTATAAATACAAATGTACAATAATATGTTAGTAGCTATTTTCTCGTCTTATGACATATCTCATTATTTTTATACTATAAAACTTCATCGTGGCATCCTAATAGTTCGTTATAAAATTACGTTTTAGTTTTATATTAGTGATTCGACACACAAATCTCTGTGTGATCTTTCGTAGTCCCCGTGACGATGTGAATTCAAAATTAGTGTCAAACCTATAATTTTTAGCACCCTGACCTTCATATTATGTTACCACTGAATGTGTTACACTGTTCAGAATTTCAGAAATTGCGAAATAACGTAAACTAGTTATTTGTTTTAAGTATTATCTCCTTTTATGTATCATACAGAATTAGTTCATTTGTTCCGTGTATATGTTTATGTTCGTATTTTTATTTTGTTCGAGGTCGAAATAATGATAGACCTAATAAAATGTTAGATCAAGCGTTTTATAAAAATTACTTGTGAATACTCTAGGTGAACCATTTTTGTTCCTATCCTTCAATATTTACTTTTTGAAGTTTGATACGATTATTTTTAAAAACTATAATTTCTGATCTAGGGGTCTTTTTTGTAATTGAAATATTTGAAATATATTTTAAAACTTATTATTTACACGTTTAATAAGATGGGAGTGGAACTTAAACTTTAGTATAAATTATTTTGGGAAAACCAAGACTATCCTCTTTCACTGATATCCGTCTATGAAAATTTCGGTGATAATAACATCTTGATTGATGATCATTCATCACATGCTTGTACTTTAATTATAGATATCGTGTAGCCCTGTCCAATATTATGTTTACATTTTATTTAATATACATAATATTCTACTAAACACTATCAAAAAGTGTTATTAGAAATGTGCTGAAACCCGTAAATTTAGCACGTACGAAGAGCAATATATTATTATCTGACGTATATGGTTTCGCCTGTATTGTGAATGTTTGGTTTGAAACGCAAGGGGGCGATGGATATAATATATTAGTTTTTTTTCAGCGTTCAACGAAAAACGCCGCTGCTAAAAGCCAAGTCGATGGTTAAAAAAAAAATCAAATTTATACGTACGCAAAATTTTGAGATATTGACGAAAAGAGACGGGAGGTCGAAAATTATTCATAAGAAATCGGACAAGCACGCTGACAACCATCTGTAAGTTTTCGTATTTATGAGATATTGTAAAATTTCTGTTTAGTGTATCACCATTTGTGAAGTTTCGACCTTTCAAAGAGTCGTTCTTCTTTGATATCGTCTTTCTAGAGAAAACGTTTTACTACAATTATGATAAGTCGTCCAACCATCCAAATAAAAAAATACGTGTATTACAAGGTATTATTATGACAGAAATTACAACTACGTATTTATCTTTAACGAATGCTTGCCTCTCGCCCTCGTGTCACCATAAGACGCGTTTGTTGTTTACTTGGAGTCAGCAGTTAGTAACGAGATCGATGAGATCGCGTGGAGGTAATCAAACACCGCGTAACGTACTTCATGCGAAAGGGCCAGTTGTTATCTGATTATCATTTTTAAAATGGAAATAACAAATAGCGATATTTTTTGAGTTGCGTGCGTCGTTTAACAAACGACGTGAAGAAATCTAGTAAAACGAATCACGCGCTTATGCGCGTGTACACACGTATATATACCGCATACGTCGTTTTTTTTTCTAAACGTCCCTTGACCGTTTATGTTATTATTATACACATCGCGCGCGTGTTCGTTTGAAGTCGATTCTGTGCATTGTACGTGATATGTAATGAAACCGATGGTGTATTGAGGAAACGGGACTGATCGTAAAACCCCCACCGACTTAGTCTCGAAACACTTTCGACCGTTCTCGTTTGTAAAATACCGCCAACTTTCGTTAATAACAATTGATTCGAGTAAACGTTACCGATTTCCGCATGCTTAGTAATTAGCGTAAGAGTTCAACCATTCGCAATTATCATAAACGGAGCAACGAAAATAAATAATCATGTTTCATTAGACGATTACTGGAAGATAAATAACAGTGGACGTTTTATTTTGTTTCCAATACCCGGTCAATTTGTGCACCAACGTATTTGCAAAATACCAATTTTTGTAGTACTCATTACCACTGTTAGTAATAATAAATATTATACTACACATTTTCGTTAAGAAAAACGCGTTATATTATTATTGGTTCTTTCTTAGCATTAAATAAATATTAGTATACTTTCAATTTATTTTAATGGGTGTTTAATTTAGTGTATTTAAATTACAGAACCAAAAAAATCATGTCTTCCGTACGTATGCAAAATTTTGTTATCAGATTGAAGTCCAAAAATTTTGAAATCCGAAAACGTGCAGCTCAAGATTTAAATCTTTATGTAATATTTTTAGATGTTGTTTTAGTTGTATATAAATTTGTTCAACATGTAATTTGTGTTTGATTGTTATACCTCAAGGTTAAAACTGAACTGCGAGAAGTATCAGCTGAAGAACGAGCCATTTTCAACGATGATTTTAATCAGCATATATTTGAAATGGTGTCTAGCACAGACAGTAATGAAAAAATTGGCGGTATATTGGCCATACGTAAGTTTTTAAAATTATTTTGTGATATTAACATCATTGTTATATTTATTGATGTTTTGTTTTTTTAAAATCTTGGAAATGTTAAATAATTTGTTAAAATAGAACACCAAACATTCGATATTACTTATTGCATTTTGGCAATAGTATAAAATAACTAAAGTTATTAATACAAATAGTCAAAATTAAATAAAGTTTATCATATATGTCATATATCTAATGACAGTTTAATTACGTATATTAATATTTTTTAAATATACAGTGTAATAGATTATTTAGTTTATTTTATTATTATAAAATTAATATTAAAAATATATCATCAGACATAATATTAACTTGTAATCACTGTTATTATGTATTAATAAGTAATTTATAATTTTGATTAATGACATGATTGGAATTTTTTTGTAGTGTGTTTAATTGGTGCTGATGCTGGCAATAAAAATAATCGTATTAGTAGGTTTGCAAATTATTTACGTAATTTATTGCCATCTGCTGACTCAGCAGTAATGGAGCTGGCTGCTAAAACAGTTGGAAAATTAGCTTTGGACTTTGGCACCTGTGCAGATCAGTATGTTGAATTTGAGGTGAAAAGAGCATTTGAGTGGTTGGGGGGAAATGTACGGAACGAACCTAAAAGATATGCAGCAGTAAGTGTAACTTGATTTTCATTCAATTATTTTTAAGTGTTTTATGTTGATTGGTTTTATTCAAGGTACTTATACTTCGAGAAATTGCTACTATGGTCCCAACTCTTTTCTTTCAACACGCTGCTCAATTTTTTGACTTGGTGTTAAATGTAACACGTGACCCAAAACTGAGTATTAGAGATGGAGCTGTAGAAGCATTAAGAGCAGCACTTGTTGTAATTGCTCAAAGAGAAACATCTAAACTGACACAAAAATCTCAATGGTATTAAAAAAAAAAAAAATTGCGTTGTAAATATATTATCGATTCTTTCTTTGATAGTTATAAACAGTGTTACGAAGAAGTGATGAATGGAATAGATGATTCACTCAATAAAGAAAAAGGTATTGCTCGTGATGATAAAATACATGGTTCATTGTTAGTGTTAAATGAGTTGCTTAGAGTTAGCAACATCAATTGGGAAAGACAAAATGACTCATTAATGCAAAGATTGCAGTGGGATCAAAGTCAGACTACAGCGGTTAGATAAAGTTTTAAATATAATTTAAAAAAAATTTTTCTTAAATTCAATTTTATGATTTCACCAATTCCTTTATTATTTTTTTTTTTTATCAAATCCTTGTGGCATATATCCTTATATACTTGTAAAATAATTCCTATACATTTTTATTTAACACGAGTTGAATACTTTTCATTGTTTTAATTAATAGTTAAAAAGAAAACTGTACAAATAATAAAACAACACAATTTGTTGGCTTTTAGGAAATATTGAGTTTACTACCTCGAACAAAGTCTGCTTTGAAAGGATTAGTAGGTGGTTCTGGACGTACAGACGATGACTCGGTAAGAATTGCGTCATCAGGTATTCGCTATGAAAGCAGTGCTTGTAAAAATCTACTTCAAGAAAATTATGATCGAGTATGTTCAGCAGCAATAGCTCACAGATTGACCAGAAGTGTTTTAGTCAATTCAGCTCTGATGAAATTGCTTCCTAGACTGGCTGCATTCAATAAATCAATTTTTGTACAAAAGTATAATTACAATGTACGAAGACTTAAGTGTGTGAATATGTTCTAAACAAAATTATATTTTAGTTATTTGAATTCTGCAATGCTGTTTCTTCTTTCAAATATTCGCAGTCGCGATCGCGATCAACGGACCAGTTCATTTGTTACTATTGGTCTAATAGCGATAGCTGTTGAAGATCATACTAAGCCATATTTAGCCAAAATTTTAGATTTGATACGGAATGCTTTACCATCAAAAGTATTTTAATAACTTTTATAAGCAATAAATATACTATAATTATACCTGTTGTATGATTTTAGTGTTTAATAAGTAGTGCAATGATTATTCGTTATTAATATTTGTTCATTATTAAATTTTATAGGATACTTCTAAAAAAAAACCTGTGAGTGCTGAACCAGCCGTATATGTTTGTATAACACTGTTGGGTATTGCAGCTCAACATAATATTAAGACTGATCTAAAAGAGCTTCTTGAACCCATGTTGGCCATGGGACTCAGTCCTACACTTACCATAGCTCTAAAAGAGTTGGCAGTAGCTGTTCCAGCATTGAAAAAAGATATATCTGAAGGTAAATGAAGCAAACTGATAGTATGTCTTTTACAGCAATATTAAAAGTGTCGTATTTTTAGGATTATTAAGAATGCTTTCCCAAGTACTTAACAACCGTAACACCACAATAGCCATACCAATGTCTGGACCAAATTCTGCACTCAGTTTGTCACTAGTTCCCTCAGCCCTTGAACCTCAAAATATTTCAAACGTTGTTTTAGCACTTAGAACACTTGGGAGTTTCAACTTTGAAGGTCAATATTTTATGTAAGAACTCACAAAGAACTTACAAAAAGTAAAATCAATGCAAATGTTTAGGGCATTCTTTACTGCAATTCTTGCGCCGTTGTGCTGAGCATTATCTAGGAAGTGAACAACAAGAAGTTCGAATTGAATCTGTTAGAACATGTAGTCGTTTATTACATCTGGCTATTGAATCTCCACAAAGTAAAACATCACATACAGTAAGGTATACCATTTCCACGGTAATCAAGCAATTACTTGTTGTTGGAGTTTCTGATACTGGTCAGTGAATGTTGCTCATATAAAATGTAAGAAGGTAAAATAATTGAATGTAATATTTGAATTACATTAGATCCCGATGTACGTTATGCGGTATTTGAAAATCTCAATCGCAGTTTTGATTTCTATTTGGCTCAAGTTCACAATCTTAGTGCGTTGTTCATGGCTATGAATGATGTAAATTTTGAAATACGAGAAATGGCACTGTGTACTATAGGAAGACTTAGTCTGGTAAATCCAGCCTATGTAATGCCACCACTACGTAAAACATTAATGCAGGTTTGTGTAACTGCCATTTATGTTTTGGATAAATTTGATGAGAATTTTAAGTTTAATATATTTTGCATATTAGTGTTTGACTGAACTCGAACATAGTGGAATGGGTCGTAATAAAGAGCAAAGTGCCAGAATGATTGATCACATGGCTGTTCACGCTCCTCAACTTGTATCTCCATATGTACAACCAGTTTTGAAAATATTAGTTCCTAAACTTAATGAACCAGATTTAAATCCGAGCATTTTGATCAGTGTACTTGTGTGTATTGGAGATTTAGCACAGGTAATTTAGTAAGTTTTTTTTCAAAAATGTAGTCGTTTCTTTTATTTTTATTTAAAAATTTCTAGGTTAATGGAGAAGAAATGTGTTGTTGGACGGGTGAACTATTACCCATCTTGTTGGACATGTTGAATGACAGTGGGTCACAAGAAAAACGAGGAGTTGCTCTCTGGGTACTTGGGAAATTAGTTGAAGGACTTGGTTATGTTGTTCAACCATATGGGAAATATCCTACATTGTTGGAAACTTTACTTGGGTTTTTGAAAACTGAACAACAACATTTAGTCAGGTATTGCTTTTATTATATTTATGTGTTAAATTGTTTGAATTTATACTAATTAGTGTATATCATCTAATTTTGTTTAGAAGAGAAACAATAAGAGTACTTGGGCTTCTTGGCGCTTTAGATCCTTATAAACACAAAATGAATTTGGGAAAAATTGATTCTCAAATTGAGTCTACAGCTTTACTTTCTATGACTGATTCTCGTCCCATAGCTGAAACTGAATGGACAACCAGTGAAATGTTAGTAAACATGAGTTCGTCAACACTGGAAGAGTATTATCCTGCAGTGGCAATTACTACACTTATACGCATTATACGCGATCCAAATTTGTTTCAACACCATACCATGGTTGTACAGGTCAGTAACAATGGATGTGTCATACTAAATATATGCATTATGTTGAGAATTTATTCAATGTCTTTATATATATGTTGTGAAATATTTTTAGTAAATAATTTTTTTATAGAAAATTACTTTTATTTCATATTTTTAGGCTATAACGTTTATTTTTCAATCATTGGGTATAAAATGTGTGCCTTACATACCACAAGTCATGCCAAGTTTTTTAAACGTAATTCGTACTGCAGATCCAAACTTCAGGGAATACCTATTTCAGCAGTTAGCTGTGCTTATTAACATTGTCGGTCAACATGTCCGAAATTATTTGGATGATATATTTTTGTTAATTAAAGTAAGCTTGGTTTACATTATCTATTCCATAAATCCTGAATTAAATCTGTATAATATATGTAAATGTGTTTCTTTGCCTAGGAATTATGGACTCCAAACAGTTCTCTTCAATGCACTTTGATCACACTGGTTGAGTACATAGTTGTGGCTCTTGGAGCACAATTTAAAACCTATTTGTCACAGTTGATGCCGAATATACTCCGAATTCTTTACCATGATTCCAGTAAAAATCGCAACGTTACCAAGAGAGTAAGTGCATTTGATGTTTTATTCATTATGTTTTATAGATAGTAATGTCTTCGATTGTAATTTGGTGAGTTTCTTAATTTGTAGATGATAGTGGCTTTGTGTAAATTTGGCATCAACTTAGACGAATATTTGCATATGATTATGCCACCACTTGTAAATTTATTTGACGCCACCGAACATCCTACTCAAGTCAGTCAGGTGGCAATGGAAACAGTCGCCCAGTTAGCTTACATATTAGATTTTACTGACTTTGCCTCACGAATAATACATGGAATCGTACGGATATTTTTCATAATTTTGTGAAACATCATCATAGTCAAATGTGTGTTAAAAATAAAATTAAACATATTCTCTGTTTAGGTAAACTCTATAGAAAATACACCAGAACTTAGGAAAACTGCTATGGATACTTTATGCGCATTGATATGTCAATTGGGTCGTAAATATATGATTTTCATGCCACTTGTTTCACGCACCCTGAGCAAATGTCAATATAATTATCCACCTTATGACACACTTATCACTTACGTATCGTCGGTTAGTAAAATCAATTAAATATTTTGTGCGAATTATAATTTATTAATCATTATGTTTTTTTAGAATACTGATGGAAGTCTAGAAGAAAACCTATTACTTTCTAGGCACAAGCAGTTTAAAAATAAAAAAGAGGTCGGAGTACATGTAGTCGGCGACTCTGCTACCATAATAAAAAAGGTGTTTTAACAACTGTACATGCTAAATTTTTTTTTTTTTTTTTTTGGGTTATCGGTGTAGGTGATATTCTATGAAACGTAAATAACTTTTGCCTTTGTGTATAGTAAATTATTTTTAATGTATGTATTATATTTTGATACATAACGCAAGCGAGAATTGTTAGTATATACACAATTTTTGTTTTCGCTCTTCATTAAAATATATTTGACTACTATTAGTTCAACATACATATTAATTTGAAAACTGTTTAAAATTTGTACAAAATATATTCTCATTGAATATATTCGTTTTTTTTTTTAATTAGATTAATATTTTAATCAAGCGTTATATTTTTAAAATTAAATTATTTTTTAGGTTTTAACAATTTAAATGAATATAGGTTTTAAAAGCCAAGACTCTTGTAGGGGAGAGATTTCTATTAGTTATGTTGATAATTTAAATTTAATTTAGTTTTTGTTGCGTTTTGTTTATAGATGCACACATCATTGCCAAATTTGCAAAAAGCTTGGTTAGCCAATCGTTGTGTGTCCAAAGATGATTGGCTTGAATGGTTAAGACGACTTGGCATTGATTTTCTAAAAGAATCCCCTTCACCCGCACTGCGGTCATGTTGGGCACTTGCTCAAACATACTCTCAGTTGCCCAAAGATTTGTTTAATGCAGCATTTGTCAGTTGTTGGACGGAACTAACAGAACCACTTCGAAAAGAGCTTATACTAACTTTAGAACAGGCGTTAATGGTTTCTGATTTACCTGAAATGACACAAACCATATTAAATTTAGCTGAATTTATGGATCACTGTGAAAAAGGACCATTGCCTATTGACACTCATATACTTGGTGAAAGGGCTATGGACTGTAGGGCTTATGCGAAAGCTTTGCATTATAAAGAAGATGAATTCATTAAAGAAAAAAATAGGCATATATGTCCAAATGTTGTTGAATCTTTGATATCCATTAATAACAAATTACAACAAAAAGAAGCGGCGTCGGGTAATTTATAAAATAAAATAAAAATTGTATACTCTTTAATTGATCAGACTGTCAATTGTAAACTAGGGCTTTTGGAAGTAGTTATGAGTAAACGAGAAGAAGACCAAGAACCTGGCGAACAACTCAAAGTACAAGCGAGGTGGTATGAGAAACTTCATAACTGGGAACAAGCATTGTCATTTTATGAAGGGTGCTTGCAAAAGGAACCACACGATGTTGAATGGTCATTAGGAGAAATGAGGTAGATAACATTTATAAAATATATTCTAATAACCTGGTGAAATTTATGATTTGACATTAGATGTTTGGAATCATTGGGTCAATGGGGAAAACTTAATAACGTAGCTGCTTCTCATTGGTTACATTTTCCCGAGAGTGGACGTGAAAAAATGTCTAGAGTTGCTGCTGCTGCAGCTTGGGGATTAAAACAATGGCAACAAATGTCAGTCTATGTGGAATGTATACCAAGAGATACTATGGATGGTGCATTTTACAGAGCCGTCTTATCTGTTCATGGTGAGCAGTATGAACACGCACAGAAGGTATAATGCATGTTTTCAAAAATATTTTGTATACTATAATAATTATTACTCGCGTGTGTGTATACAGTTTATCGATTTAGCTCGGGAAATTTTAGACACTGAGCTTACAGCAATGGCAGCAGAAAGTTACCAACGAGCTTATGGTGCCATGGTTTCTGTGCAAATGTTAGCCGAACTCGAAGAAGTCATTCAGTATAAGCTAAAACCTGAAAAACGAAAAATCATTTACAAAGTTTGGTGGGACAGGCTTCAGGTATTGACAATTATTTGATCATAATAGAATTTCCTATTCATATTTATTTTTGAAATGGTTTAGGGATGTCAAAGAGTTGTTGAAGATTGGCAGCGTATCATTCAAGTGCATTCATTGGTATTGAGTCCTGAAGAAGATATGCATACCTGGCTCAAGTATGCAGCTTTGTGCCGCAAGTCGTCACGTTTAGTAAGCGTTTATTGTGTTTTAAAATTATACCTGTGCCTATAAGTCATCCACCCTATTTACATTTTCAATTATTTAGGTTTTATCACATAAAACTCTCACGACATTGTTGGGCACAGATCCTTCAAAAAATCTTACTGAACCTTTACCTATGATTCATCCTCACGTCACATTTGCCTATATTAAGCACATGTGGACATCCGGAACAAAATCGGAAGCTTACAAGTACATATTTCAAATGTATTTTAAAATATTTACGACGTTATTTGTTTTTTTTTATTTTTAGTCATTTGAACAGCTTAATTCAAAATGTGCTACCACAATTGAAACGTAAAGGAAAAGATAGTGATAAACTTAGGAATGACTCCACCAAAAAATTGTTGGCTAGGTATTTTCTAATTTTTTACCAATATTTTTAATACAAAGTTAAGGAAAATATCTTACTGAATGTAACTTATTATGTTATACAGATGCTATTTAAAGTTAGGGTGCTGGCAGGAAGAACTCCAAGGGCTGACAGAGTTATCGATACCTGACGTTTTGGAATACTATGCTGCGGCAACGTCTCATGATCCTAGCTGGTATAAAGCATGGCATTCGTGGGCATACATGAATTTTGAAACTGTATTGTTTTACAAACATCAACAAAATAAATTGCAGTGTAATGAACAAACTACTGAAAAAGGAGGAATGCCCGTTAAAGTAAATTCTGAGGTAATTAAACTAATTATATTTTTAAATATGTACTTTTAATATATATTATTAATATATATATTTCACATATTTTAATATTGGTTATTTTTTAGGTTGTGAAATCTAGTCATTACATTTCACAGTTTACTGTACCTGCTGTTGAAGGATTTTTCCGATCTATCTCGCTGTCTCAAGGTAGTTCTTTACAGGACACATTGAGACTTCTAACATTATGGTTTGAATATGGTCAAAGTCATGATGTGTATGACGCTATAGTTGAGGGCATGCGATTTACTGTCATTCAAACGTGGTTACAAGTAAGTTACTCTTAAAATTGTCAGATTTATGCGAATTAAAAATTGTTTTTTTACAGGTAATTCCACAACTGATTGCTCGCATCGATACTCCGCGTACACTTGTTAGCCGTCTGATTCATCATCTTTTAATCGACATTGGCAAACAACATCCACAAGCCTTGGTTTATCCATTGACTGTAGCAAATAAATCCGCTAGTATACCACGTAGGAATGCTGCAAATAAAATCTTAAAAACGATGTGCGAACATAGTCCAAATTTGGTACAGCAAGCAGTTATGGTTAGTGATGAATTACTCAGGGTCGCCATACTATGGCATGAGTTGTGGCATGAGGCTTTAGAAGAAGCTAGTAGGTTGTATTTTGGTGAAAACAATGTAAAAGGCATGTATGAGGTCTTGGAGCCATTACATGCTATGCTGGAAAAAGGGCCTCAAACTCTGAAAGAAACGTCGTTTAATCAAGTGTGTATTAAACTCTAATGTGTTAATATAATATGTATTAGAATATATGGCAATGTTTCGTTCTATTTAGACATATGGCAGAGATCTAGTCGAGGCTTTAGAATGGTGCAGTCGTTACTTAGTATCAGGCAATAATCGAGATTTAAATCAAGCGTGGGATTTGTATTATCATGTTTTCCGTCGTATATCTAGACAATTACCTCAACTTACAAGTCTAGAACTGCAGTATGTCAGTCCTAAATTACAACAAAGTCGTAACATGGAACTCGCTGTTCCCGGGTCATACATACCTGAAAAACCTGTTGTTCGAATTGCGTACATTCAGAGCTCGTTACAAGTTATCACTTCTAAACAACGTCCTCGAAAATTATGTATCAAAGGTAGTGATGGAAATGATTATATGTTCCTGTTGAAAGGTCATGAGGATCTCAGACAAGATGAACGAGTTATGCAACTTTTTGGTTTGGTCAACACACTTTTGCTTAATGACCCTGATACATTTAGACGAAATTTAACTATTCAGGTACCCTATTCGATTTTCTTTTACGTACATTCATAATCTATAATATTTTACCATTTTCAGAGATATGCTGTAATACCTTTGTCAACAAATTCTGGTCTCATTGGTTGGGTGCCTCACTGTGACACATTACATACTCTTATTCGCGATTACAGAGACAAGAAAAAGATATTGTTAAATATTGAGCACAGAATCATGTTGAGGGTATGTAATGTTTATTTATTTTAGTGAATAAATGTTTCAATAACATACCATTTCTATGTTTTACATTTTTATCGTTGTAGATGGCACCAAATTACGATCATTTAACGTTGATGCAAAAAGTTGAAGTGTTTGAACATGCTTTGGCCAACACCCAAGGTGATGATTTAGCTAGATTACTGTGGCTCAAGTCCCCATCGTCTGAAGTTTGGTTCGATCGTAGAACTAACTACACAAGGTCATTGGCCGTCATGTCTATGGTCGGTTATATACTTGGCTTAGGAGACAGGTGAACTTCATTACATAATGTGAATTAAATTGTTTGAAATTATATTTTGGCTAATTACAATGTGTGGTTTTACTGATAGACATCCTTCAAATTTAATGTTGGACCGTCTAAGTGGAAAAATATTACATATCGATTTTGGTGACTGTTTTGAAGTGGCGATGACACGTGAAAAGTTCCCTGAAAAAATTCCATTTAGACTCACTAGAATGCTTATCAACGCTATGGAAGTAAACATAATTAGTTGAATTGTTTTTGAGTGGTAATAATAACATTAATAATATAAGTAATAAAAACATTTTAAAGGTTACTGGAATTGAAGGAACTTACCGCAGCACTTGTGAAAGTGTTATGGCTGTGCTTCGAAATAACAAAGACAGTTTAATGGCTGTATTGGAGGCTTTTGTGTATGATCCATTGCTAAATTGGCGTTTGATGGAAGCTGGTGTAGGTATTCGAAGAACAGCAGTCACAACTACTGGCACTACAGTTGTTGGGACAAATCCAATGAGTGTAGCCTCTGCAGCTACTACAGTTTCAGAAGAAGCTAGTATGGCAGCTAGTTTTACAGCTTCTCTTAGTAAAAAAGCTGCACCCATGAATGTTGGTCCAGGAGGAGATCCAGGTAAGTATTATACAAGTATAAATGTAAGTTTATACATACAGTTCAAAATTTAGTTTAATGCCATGTCGGGTGAATGTTATTTAGGTGGCAACGAAAGTGAACCAACTGAAGCGTTAAATAAAAAAGCTCTGGCAATTGTCACTAGAGTTCGTGAAAAATTAACTGGTAGAGACTTTATACATGAACAAGAGCTAACCATTCCCAGACAAGTACATTTACTCATACAACAGGCTACAGCCAATGAAAATCTTTGCCAATGTTATATTGGATGGTATATACAAGTTTATTATCATTATTTTTTTTTAAAAAAATTAATGTTTTTAAACATTTTGTTACAAAATAAACAATATCTCATATTTAGATCGTTTTAAATTTAATTAACGTAAAATACTTCTTATAAGTATTCTACTGATATAATATTTTTAATAATTTTCAGGTGTCCATTCTGGTAAAGTTGTATTCTACATCTATTTTTATACAATATCATTGTTATTTATTGTTATTTTTTTATGCACAGTTTTTTTAAAGTAAAAACGTGTTTATGTTTATTTTATCAAATATCATTTATGAAATCTGATCATTGTATATATTGTAGGTGTATATATTTATTATTTAATAATTTTTTCAAATTTATTTTTATTATATTTTATAGTTTAAATTAAAATATAACAATTTAGTGTAAACACCAAAAACAAATAATATAAATGTTTATTATAGTGTTAACAACTATTTATAAGAGTTTACACACACAAATACAGTTTATATGTAGGTATTGATATTTCTTTATATTAAAGAAAATGTATATGAATTAAATATATATATTTAATTATATATATTATATATATATTGGGGTTTTTTAATCATAAATCATGACTAAATTTAATTTTTGTATTTCTTGATGTATTAATATTTTCTAAACTAATTTAAAATTTCTGTAATTATGCGTAAAGTCATGCATCTATTTTGGTACAAATATAAAAATCATTAGTTGAAATTTACATTTTATAACTTTTTTTTAGTATTGTAGATAGATTTATGTACAATATTTCAACACTAACTACTATATAATATATAACTTTTGACTTGAGTTATTTTTTTATCAATTAAATCAGACTCCATTTAAATTTTATATTGTATAAATACGAATACAATTTTAAATGTATTTATTGTCACAATTAAAATATTAGTATTATAATAACAATAGTTCAAGTAAATACTAAAATAATCATTTAAATATATTTATTTACTTTAAGTTAGGTACCACCGAATAGTACTGTTACAAAGTATAATAATTATTATTATTATTATTATTATGTTGATATTTTTTGGTCTATTAATTAGTTGAAACGTAAAAAATACAGAGAATGGGCGTTTTATGTTTGTTTCAATTTACCCATCTTACACAGTAAGCTGCCAATAATTTATTATTTTAAATTTGAAGTAGATATAAATGACGAATTGTCACATTTATTAATACAAATATTTTTATGTTTTAAGTTATTAATAATCGCAAATTCGAATTCGCAAAAATAAACTATCATACAGACATATGCAGTTATTGTGACACAAAATAAAAATACAATTAAATTGTGTAATTAAATAACGTGTTATATAACATTGTAAGGTTAGTGCAAGGGGTTGTGAAAAAAAAAGTGAATAAAAAAAATGGTTATAATTATCCAATCGTTATTGTGATACTGGTAAATTGCGTCAGCTAGTAGATGTTATATATAGGTAATTCATAAATGTGTTAAATACTTGTCCGAACTTTTCGTCAATATATATTATACTCGAGGAGGAGAAATAATAATAATTATGGATCGTTGGACAGACCGTGTGGTCGTAGTGACTGGAGCGAGTACAGGGATTGGTAGATCGATCGTAACCGAATTATCAAAATATCCTCTGCAAATTGTTGTTTTGGCTCGGAGAATCGCCCTGTTGCAGGTAAAATCATTTTTATTTTCTAATTTATCAAAAAGCTACGTTTATTCTGAAGTATTTGGGATAAAAACGACTCTTCAAAGTGTATTTAAAAGCAACATATTTTACGTAAAATAATCAATGAAGTATAACGTTAAATTTGCCGCCTTACTTTCATGTAACTTAAAAATAGAACGAGTTATCTAATCGTTTTTCTAAATACGAACGAAACAAAAATCAAATTTTCACGTTACCGATTTTTATTTCGAATATTTGAAACGTTTTGTTCTCACAGTGAAACGTATCGAGTACCTAACATTCCAGATATTTTTAAATATTACAACACTCGTTACTATACATAATGTGTTATATTTAACTACTTTCTTCAAGCTAAGTTATAGACGTTGATTATATAATTAGGCATATTAAATTATGTTCGCGTCTTGACATTATCGAGTAGACTTCATGACATTTAGAACGTTTTGGAATATTCTTCAGTTATATTTTTGTTTTTTTTCGATACGGTCAACCGCGAGAATATTATATTACCGCTTACGCTCCGGCGTCTTCGACAAAACACGATTTGGAATAACGCAAAATGCAAAAAAAACACCAACGAGTGAAAACTCAAAATCGGAATAACGCTTATGTAACTAATAATAAATACACACTTATCGATCTAATACACGCGGTTCGGAACCGGCTGGGATTAAACGTAATTTCGAGAAACGCGTGGACCCACCATCGTTCGCGACATCATTGTTTTCGTGCGCAGGAACTTGCTAAAGAATTACGATCGTCAGTAGCCAAAATCTATCCGGTCCAATGCGACTTGACCGACGAGTCAAACGTATTGAAAACGTTCAAATGGATCGAAACGACTATTGGCCAGGGAGTGTCGGTAATGATCAATAACGCCGGAACGTTGATGAGAACTCGACTCTTGAGTACGTGTTATACGATATTACGATATATTTTATGTTATTTAGGCGCAAGTCGAAATCTCGACAATGAGATAGCGTGATTCGAAAACGCCCGGAACGATATTACATTAACCATAACTCGGGAAGAACACACCGACATTCTTCTCCCGGTTTGATTTTTGGGAAGAAGAACGTTCGAGTTCTTTTCTTGAAACGTTCGAAATACTCGAATTTAACGCACTGTCGCGGCCCCTTTTGTATATATTTATACCGACCTCTTCGTTTTCACTCGTGTATTCTAATACACTACAAAAAATAACCTCTAAATATTGCGTTACGACGACGCCGTATAAGAGTCGAATAATTTCGTGTTTTTACAGCTGGTGTCACCCAAGATTGGAGAAATATATTCGACCTCAACATTTTGGCGGCGACGATGTGTTGTAGGGAATCGTATAAATCGATGAAGAAATTCGGCATCACCGACGGTCACGTCATTAATATAAACAGGCAAATAATATAATATATTATCGAACGACGGTTTAAAAAATACGACGTATCGTATTTGTATTATTAAACGCATAAAATATTATTCGTTCGTCGAGTGAAACGGGAAAAATATGTTTTTGATGATTCCTCTAGAATCCGAGTAATTAAGAACATATAACATGTATCTTCATCTTCCGTTATCTAAACTGTGGCGAATCGTTATTTATTATAATTTATTCGTACTTGGAACGCGTTTCTATAATCGTATTTAAATTTGTTTATTGATTTTTGTTTCTAGTACCGCCGGATATACAATGCTACCATTGCCTGACCAAAAATTGTATAATTCAACTAAAACGGCACTGGCGTATTTGACCGAAGGATTTCGGCATGAACTCGTTCACGCGGGATCGAAAATCAAAGTAACTGTAAGTAATTTTTCTATGAAATTTAAAACGGTTTTACTATAATATAATATTAATTAGAATTAAAAAAAACCTAACCCTCCGAGAATATTAATAAGACATTTTTATTTACTCCAATTCAATGTCACGCCACGATACATTTTGAAATTATAAAATAGTGTTTACAATCAGCGATACTACTCATATAGGTGTATAAATGTCGTAAATATATAATCGAAAATTGAAGTTATTATTATAATTTACTATTTGCCTATAGCAGTTTTTCAACTATTTAACTATAATTAATTCGCAAAATATCAAATTTTTCAGTTCGGTAAATGTTATCGTTAGAAACATCGACGAAATATACTTCGCGTATAATTTTCAATTAATTTTATAAATACAAAAAACGTTATAATATATGTTTAAGCGTAAAAAAATAAATGGATTTATAAAAGATCGCATTACAAGTATACTAATCAATTCTATTTTGCCCACTTTCCTATCTCATTGCATAAAAAAAAACGCTTACTTTAAAAATCGAATAATTATTGTTTGTACAATTTTTATAGAGCATCAACCCTGGAAAAGTTATTTCGGCAGTTGCCGATAGTATTGAACCCTGTTTGTCAATGAAGCCTGAGAGGGTAGCTTCTATGATTATTGTCACTCTTACTACACCGCCTGATATTGTCGTAAGTAAATATACGATTATTGAAAATTAAACACTCCATAAATCCAGCCATATGTACATAAAACAGATGATATGATATTTAGATCGATTAATACATTTCAAAAGAGTCTGACCGTATAAACTTCTCTAATATGACGAATAAAAACGAGAAAATTATCAGGTTATTTAAAACTGTTCAAACAATGTCCACGTTATGTTTTGAAAGTATTAAATTTGTTTGTAGTTAGAAAAAAATGTATTTTAACAACAAAAAAACAATACGCTTGTAATGTAGAGTATTTTTTCATCAATAGTTTTCGTGTAATCTTGTTTGTATTTTTCGATTATATAATAGATACATTTGAAATGTATAAAGAGTGTGCGATTAGAGGACTAAAAAAAAAAATTCCGTTATAACGAGTTAAATAAATAAACGTTAGTCTCGAGTGTAAAAATGTACGTGTCGACGTAGACGTAGACGTCGTGATAGTTCTGAAATATATTTTATTGAAAATTTTTGTCGGACGAATTGTGATTTGCGAAAGATCAGTAAACAACGGTAGATGAATGAGGTAGAGAGGCGAAATTTCAGGCGTTTTGTATGATACGAAGATTTCGCGATTAGGTTAAAGAGTAGATTTTGTAAGACCTACGACGCTGTATGGATCAGTAGAATATTGGAAAGTAGACTAGAAAGTGGAACAATAGACGAGTATAACGGGAACGAGAACTTTAAGATGGTCGAGTGAACTGTCCAGAAAGGATAAAGTAAGAGACGAGTGTGTATGTGGTAGCGCAGAAGTGGGTTCGATGGTTGATAAAAACAAGAGGGGATGGATCGAGACGGTTAGGAGGGCATGTTTTAAGGTGTGTAGAAGACAGAGACAGTGAGAACAACGAAAGAAATGGCGATGAATGGTAGATAGGAGGGGAAAAGGAAAACCGAAGAAAAGTGGAGTAATACACGATACAGAAGGATACGAAGATGGTTAGTACGGGTCAAGTAATAATTACAATAATGATTATTGAACTACAATCGTATATCCAATAATGTACATATTGATCACTATTTGTCCATTTATGCTTTAGATCGCCGAGCTGACCATTTTGACTGTCGGCGAAACCATTCATGAGTATGCTCCGTCCATGATATAATACGTCGCGACCACATACATTTTGCAATTGGACTTGTACGGGCGGTATTTACACGGGTGTATTTATTATTCAATCGAAATTCGCACACTAATCAACGTATACACGTGTTTCTTAGATGTTAACAAGCAATGTAACAAAATACTTAATATAACGCTATATATATATACACGTATACAAATGTTTTTACTTAATTGTTTACGTAAATATCACGGTAGTCGCAGGCGCTGATAGCGAAATATATGACGAAAAGAAAGTTTGATGGATTTTTTGTTTTTCCACGGAAGATTCGAAATACGTTTTCCGAATATCGTGTAACGTATAGTAATATCGAGATAATAGAATATATATAAAAACCCTAAAATATGACGTAAACACGAATAATAAAAATATAATCGTTTTTATAAACCTAATGGTCTACTACTATTCACGATTAAATGAACTAAATTGTTATGAACTTTGCACAATGAATAAAACGTACGCCAAAAGTAATAGTTGTAGTATAAACTTTATTATACATTTAAATCAGTTACACAAATAATATACGTCGTGTCGCTTATTCAATAGAATTTAGACATAAAATGGTCTGTCAAACACCACACACTCGATGCTCTGTAAATATCACACTCACTAGATTTTCTGGAACGAGGCACTATCGAATATAATGCCCGATAGTGTCTAAAAATTTCTATATAATAAGACATAATTATATCGTTATATGAACGTTTACAATTATTATATAGAAATAACTACAATCATTTCGTCATAAAAACATTTACAATTATTATATAATTATAATAATAACTATTATTATTAATAAAACGTTTACAATTATTATGTAGAAACAACTACAATCATTTCGTTATAATAATAGGCAATTTATAACCACATAATAGTATTCACAACAAAATATCAAAATTAACGTAAAAGTTACGTTTTGACAACATTGGTAAAAGTATTCCGAACAAACGTTCGATGCGTGTCGGAATTTTCCAGGTTTACCAAAAAACGGGCGTTTCGAAATTGTCAAAAATAAAATGTTTGTTTTTTCCAAAATTCGCCACGCTTGGCGTTCGTTTAGTGCGTATTATAACGGACGTGATAATCTAGGAAAAATACGAATCCTATTAGCTTTGGTCGTAGTAAAAAGAGTAAAAGTTATTATAACGTACGTCGCTATAATTTGCGAATTACCGATTGTGTTATACTGCATCAATTAAAAAATACCTCCTAGATATGTGTGTAATCCAGAACAGTTGGGAAAAGCGTATGATTGGAAGTTACGGGTAATCGATAATTCCGTAAGCATGTATGCAGCCCGTACGACGGTTGAGAATTTCCAGAGGGGGAGGGAGGAACGATGTCGGTGACGATGTTTAGCCGTCGATGTCGATAATGGTCGGCTCGATTGGCGTCATGGTGGACGACGGCGACAAGTTTTCGACGATGATGGACAATGCTGGCCGACGTGATGGTGGAGGCAACCGGCGGAACGGCGACGGCCGCGGCGTCGGCGTGCTGTTGATCATGCCGATTGATGGTAACGTCGGTGTGGACGTCGTCGGCGGCGGTGGTCGTACGGTCGTGAGGTCGGTGGTGTCCGTGTGATTATCGTCCGACTCGACGTTGTTTTCGGCGTTGTCGGACTCCTCGACGTAGTTCTCGATGTCGTCCGATTCGACGTAGTTCTCGGAGTCGTCGTCGGGATCGGGCAACGACCGAAACGGCTGACGGTCGTTGGCGGCGGCGACGGTGGACGTCGGAGGCGCGCACGGTTGCGCTATCGGTGACGGCGGCGGCGGTCGCTTGCTGCTGTTGTTGGGGAAATCGACGTACGGCGACCGCGACAAGCCGAGCGAAGAAGACGTCGGCGGAAAACCGAACGAAGGCGACGGTGACGACGGCAAACCGAACGGCGACGGTGACGATAGAATACCGTACGGTGACTGTGACGACCGCAACGAAGCCGGACCGAACGCCGCTCCCTGACGGTAGTACCTTTCCGGACCGTCGTCCTTGTCGGGATCTGTAAATGGTAAACGAAAACCCGTCAAACGGTTTGTCGGGTGTTCGTGTTTCGGGAATTAGAAGCTTAGTGGATTAGAGTCGGTAATATTTTTTAATTTACTCCCGTGGGTAAGGTTCGGAATTTCGGGTCGATTTCACGGTTTGACACGATTCATATGCTTAACTCGCTTTACAACAAAGGGACAAAATGTTTCAATTATAACTATGTTTGGAACTCTACGTAGACGTGCAACGTATCCAATTTCTAAAACATAAAATTACTAATTTTTTTACGCCAAAACCCGTAAAAAATTCAAAATTATATTTCGTTAGTACGAAATCGCCTTAACGTTACCAGATTGTAATTTATGATGGAATACGATATAATAAAATTCGCTCGTTCGCGAAATGATAGTATATGAATTCCTGCAATTTAAAAACATTTTCGAATAAATCGAGCGTTTTAATTTAATCGAAGTTATTTCAAAATCGAAAAAATCGTCGCTTCTAAATAATGTAAATATTTCGGGGGAATACGAGTTCGCGTGACGTTTCGAATTACACGGAATCGCGATCGCCCAAATAAAAGACACGAATCACGTACAAAATGTTTGATTATGTGGTTATATCGCTCTTTATCGTGTTTCACTTTCTTTCCCGCGTTAGACCCCATCGTGTACGTGAATCGTCTAGGATTCGATTAATATATTTATACAGGTCGGAAGGTTTGTGCTGTGACCAAGCGAGGCGAAATTATCCGCCCACCTTTCGACATTTTTTTTTTATTATTAATTTAACGTAATAAAAAATAATCCGTCCATCTATATTGAATTATGAGCTACACTATTAATTGTAGCATACGCAACGTATGATATCCGAAAATCAACGCTCGTAACAAATTTAGAAATACAATTACGGCAATTCGTAATTTTTCATAATGTATATGTAGGTATGATAATTTCTTAAATGACGTCGACTATTTGACGTTACACAATAAACTTATTTCAATCAATCGAATACGAAAAAAAATAGAACGAAATAATCGACGAGCGATTATGTAAATCTCAATACATCGTCCTTATAGAAAAATAAACTATCGTAACGGTTTATGGACACTTATAAGAATTATATTTATAACTATTATAATTTCGGGTTACGTAGGATTTAAATTTAAATTTTCGTTTATATTTATTTATTTATACACGCGTTATATAATCGACGTGGACGTTTTTCGTTGGGTTTGTATTCAATAATAGGTATAAAACAACGGTACTCGATAAGTTGGTTTACTGTGTAGCGTATAAATAAAAAAATTAATCCAGGTATTAACCTGGCGCTATACGTGGGGGCGGGCCGTTCCGAAGAAGTTTCATCGTCTGTCGCGCATTACCCGTTTCGTGCGTTATATAACCGGACGAGAATTTGAAGGGTCCGTCGCGATCGTCCTCGGAATTGCCGTCATCGCCAACGTCGACGACGTTGTTATTGAAATCGTTGACGAAGTCGTCGTTTCCGTCGTCGCTGTTGATGCGATACTCGTCGAAATCAAAATGGAACGGTGGCGCTTGCGGCTGAGGCATCAACGAGTACGGTGGGCGCGTCGGGTGCGACACGTACGGTTCATCGTCGATGTCTTCCGACTCGTACTGGACGGAATCCAGCGACGGTGGCAGCGGTGGCGGCGGCGGGGACGATGAAAATGACACGTCGTCCGACGGTGTTCGGTCATCGTGCTCACCGCCGTTGCTGTAACCGTAGTAACGCTCGCCATGATAGGGGGACGACTCTTCGTTGCTGTCCGGCCGCAAGAACTGCACCGACGCTCGGAAACCGTTCTTCGGGTCAGCCGTGTACTTTACCCGCCTGAGTACGCCGTCCGGTTCCATTACCGTGTACTCGCCCGTCACCGTGGACCCGTCGCGGGTTTCCGAATGTCCGTGGCTGTCGCCCGTGTTCGGGTTGTTCACGCCGTACGCGAACGAATAGTCCGGTTTGGCCTGCGCGGTCACGCAAACATAGAAAACGAAATGGTCAACTTAGAGTAATACCTATCGATCGTGACGGGCAACGGTAATATTGCGCGCGCAATATTGGTTTCGATACGGTTATTTTAAATCATGCGCGTTTCGGCGAAAATATAAGAATCGACTTCCGATACTTTAATCGATACTTTGGTTCCTTTCCGCCACTTTTCGACCATATCCGAGCGGTAAGCGACGGCCGCGAACTAGACTTCCGTCGTTCGAACAAATTATAAAACGGGTTCGAAGGTATATTATGAAAAATGGAAATATAAAAAAAAGTCATTATTAAAACGGTTTGAAAATCTATGGAATTCGTTTCGAAGTACGATCGAAACGTGACGAACGTTCAGACGCGACGACGTGACCTAATCATTTATAGAGTTACGTTCGGCGTTTTTTGCTTTACATTTTTTGGAACTTCGATCCGTTCGAAAAAGAGTTTAATCAAGAAAGTAAAAAAAAGGTATCGCACACATTGTATATATATATATATATACGTTACCACATAATCCGGATTGTTGGATTCAGTCTCGCCGTTCGAACTTTCGAAATCTTCATACGATAACGGTTTGACTTGGTGTACTTCGCCGGAGACGGGTCCTGTATACGTACTCCAAGCGTACGAGACGGGCAACACATGGCCGGCGTATGATCGGAACGTAAACCGACAGAAGACGACGATCTGAAAAACGCGAAATCGACGCCGTCGGTAAGTTCACCGACATTTCGAACGTGTTATTGATGCGTTCGGGTCCCAAAAACAAAATGATTCGTCCAACTCACGTGCAAGACTAAAATCATTTCTGGTGACGAATCGTTTACATTAGTCAATTCATTTACGAAACGGCGACGTCATCTTTATGGAAGGAACGACCGTTATTGTTATGACCGAACTACTATAATGACAATAACATTATTGGGACGAAAGTCCTACGGACATTTTCCAACGCGTCTTTCGTCTCCCACTTCGACGTTACACACCAACCATGGAAAATTTTTCCGTTCCTATCGAATTATAAACCGGCATCACAGACCGTCGGTCTCATCTTTTTTTGTTAAATAATCGTCATTTTTACTAAATAACCGATCGATTAGAACGTACAATTATATTTCGATTCTAAGCGGAAATCCTCCGGGCGAGAGAATATTATTCAACTAGTTCGTGGTGACGGCACACTCATTTATTGATTATTATACAACTAGTTATGAATTAAATTTGAAAACAAATTATACGAATTGTATTCGGTCGTTTGAACCGTGCAACCATCACCACCGTAATACTTCCGCGCTCTACACCTACTTAAATATTGTCGTGTTCGATCGTTACGCAAAATACGATTACGATTACGCGATAATTGTATAACGCAAACTATGAAGTTCAATAGTACGTGGCTGACCGTAGTGATTGACAAGTCTAAGGGATGGGTCGAGAGTCAATTCCCGTTATATATATATATATACACGTTTAAGATATATAAGTTTATGTACCTATTGACGTGAACGTTTGATTAATCGCGTTATTTATTATTTATCCGTTATATTATTCGAAATACGCGTTTTGTACGGATATTGTACATAAATTAAACAATTTCGTCGCGAAAAGAAAAATGGTTCACGATATAATCGTGTTAAAGCGCCATTGATCCGTCGATAAAATTACTTTTGCGCGTTATTACTTCACCGTGCGCATGAAAACCCCCATAATACCTCTTCTGTTCCAACGAAAATTGCCATTTCGAATTTTACGCGTAACGTACATTCTACGAACTGAGCATATGCAATTCTTATTGCACGTTCGTACGATAATTTGTATTTTAGTGTTTGTACAAAAATAATTTTAAACGAACCAAATTCGGTTAAAAACGTATTCGATTAGTTCGGTTAGTTAAATCGTTTAATTTAATAAATACGACACGAGGGATACGTAATAATACCGGAGACGTGTGCCGAAATAGATTAATTCACTAATGAAACAAATTGTTACGTGCATCTTTCCGGATGGATAAATCCCGTAAAATTAAACCTTCTTCATTTCATTTTCGCGATAGTTCAATACATCGTAGAACGTGTAATTTCAGGCACGATATTTAGCTTTAAATTCTAAATATTCGAACGACGTATTATTATTATTTTAACAGCTATATAATATTAGATTACGTCGCCACATTGAATAACAGTTAATGGGCTTCAATATACACTATTAAATCGTTAAATATCATATTATTACAGAAACATTTTGTACGAAATACAAATTATTTCCAATTGTACAATATACATATATATCTATATACGTATATGTATTCGTACAAAATATTTCTCTTTCCCATTCCGTTTGTAATTCTTTCCTTCAATGATCACGAAAAGCCTCTTATTGATAATTGGTCACGGATGTATGTATATATATAAATGTAAACATTGTCAAGGTCGCATGTCTATTGCATACGATACTTAATATCCTTAAAAACTGATCATTTCACCGATTACGAGTTGCACGGTGAACACAATAATCATAGTTTATGGCAAAACGATCGTTTTTCGGGTATCAGTACACAATAATAATTAATAGCGGAAGGTGTTTACGCGCGATTTATTATTTTGGAACAGTACACGCTTTATTACACTACGTTATAATGAACACAAAACGGTGATTCCGTCGCGACCGATTTGATAAAACCGGTAAAACCGTTATACTTGTTCGTATAAAGTGTAAATCGCAAGCGGTACGTAGTTGTGCTCTTGAAGGCAAATTGTTATAATCGTGACCGCAAAGATCAGTAGTCGAGTCTCAATATAGTGAAAATGATTTCACGCACCGGCTACGCTCAAGTGAGAATAACAATATTAATAATAATATTTTAAACGTTAAATAATTATCCACAAATATATAT
>JAIPRN010000659.1:0-48450 GCA_025469175.1 Geopemphigus sp. TES_GeoC_2020
CTCGATGGCGATCGCGTAGACGTTCGATTTGTCGTCGGTCCTCGAAAATATGTTCCCACGACGCGGATGCCGAATACTCGAGACGGACGGGACGGTACCACCATGCATTGTATAACGCGTCGCGGAGCGCTCTCGGATAGACGGCCTTTGTGCTGGAATATGAACGGCCGGCCGGTAGTTTTGGGGAAAACGGTGATACGGCGGTTTGTCGACTCGGCGACCGGAATTCCCGGATTCGACCTTTATCGGGTCATACGCGCGATTCTAAAGAACGTCAAAGGACAAAACAGAGCACTGCCGACGCGACGCGATCTCGGAAAAAAAACAAAAAACAAAACGCCGGAGAGTGAAAAAAGGTAAACACGTCCGTAGCGTAAATAAATCGCCCGAAAGATTACTTACCGAAACGTGAAAGAGAAATCGCCTATTCGCGCGCGGCGGAACGAATTTAGAGTAAATAATATACTCGCGTTTCGGTGAACGACTATTGTATTTCTGGAGGGGGGCGTCTAGCTCGTGCGTACACGTGGAAAGCCGTTTACGTAACGGGCGTACACGCCTTAGAACCAAACGCCTAGCGTAATTATGGGCTTTTAGGGGGAAATAGCGACATCCGAGACGCGAACGGTAACTAGTGAACCCGATGATAAGCGTGTACAACGAGTTCGGTTAGAAGTTACGTTCGCTTATAGTGAATTGCTGTGCCGCGAAAACGTTATTTTCGATGCCGTTCGTTTAGTGTAGGGCCGAACCGGGACCACGACGCGCGTATAACACGTTACGAAAGTGTGGCGGCCGTGTTTTCGAAACTCGTTCAATAATTCGTAAATACGCGAATTTTCATATAAATTGGAACGTAAATCTTTATTACCCTCGGGGCGCGCTTGACCCGTGTGCCGAGACGAACGGCGGTCCCGAAGATAACGTTTTAAAAAAATTTCCGCCTCCCCGATGGCCCGTAGTTGTTAATAACCCGCCCGCGCTTTATAATACGCTCCCGTAATTAGTGAACGCGGCGCCCGCGTTATTATGGCACGACGTCGTCAACTTGCCGCGGTTTCGACAAACGCGACCGTCTCGCGATCCGAATGAATCTGTGTATTCGAAACGACACGACGGTAACGGAAATATGCGTCACGCGCGTTCGACACGCCCGAACGCGTTGTGTTTTTAATTACGTCGAGGAAAAAATTCCGTTCACCGAGGAGGTCACTCGACCGAAACGGTTAATCGAAAGATAATATTATCGAAATAACGATATTACGCGTTATCGTAATTATGTTGGCGGGAACGAGCACTTACCATCGCGGGACGGTCGCTATCGATTCCGAAATAGAATAATATTTCGACCGGACGGATAAAATGATTACGAACGCGCGCCCGTTTCCGTACGGAACGAATTTTCGAATAAAAATTGTTCGCGCCGCGTCGCCCGACTAATAAAACGTACGTCGGGCGAACGAATAAAACATAATCGGAATTAACGGAAATTCGTTTTGCGTACTCGTCGTGCCGGATTCAATTCGAACGAATACGCGAAGGTCGCGCCACGTAACGGTCCGCGAAACGATCGTATTCCCAACGTTTTCGATAACGTTACGGTATTCACTCGGTCGGAACACTGGCGACTCTCTCCCGGCCAGGTCTGAAGTTCGGTACCGTTTTGAAACGGCGAGTAAACGACGTCAACTGAATCGCACGGTGTTAACGTAAACGACCTCGAAGGGCGTTTGTCCAAACGCGACCGAGAGTCATTGGCGAAGTACGTCGAGTAATTTTGCTTTTTATTTAGCGTTTTATCGCGTTCGCGGTGATTCGATTACGACGAAAATAACGGAGACCTTGTCTCCACCGAGCGCGTCCTCGTTTCCTAATGACCCTTTCGTCATAACCATAGAAAAAGGGTATGAACGCGTACGCCGATCCGAAAATAACTATTCGATTATATACGTCTCCCGTCCTACCGCAGTGCATTAAGCGAACGCCAGTGTCACGGTGAAAAGCCAACTCGACGGTACTTTAGCGATTTTTTTCCGCCATTTTACCTTTACGTTTATATAAAACGGGGGTCGCGTTCTCGCGTAATCGCCTTTTGAACGAATTAACGACGGCCGATACTTAAACTCTATTATTCTCGTGAAATCGTATCCCGATATCGTTCCGGCTTTTAATTCGGTTATTAATATTTCCTCCGGGTAATCTCGTTTTCTCGCGCGTAATTACTTTTAGTTCTCGTAGCGTTTCCGGCCAACTTTAAATTGCAATTTTCGTGTCGACTCGAAATTTGTTTAAACTTCCCGAAAACGTCGTCGCCGTAGTACGTACGGAGTAAACAATTCGAACTTCGAACCGAAAAACCTTCCTAAATCGTACACGACCACTTTTCCACTCGCCAACAAAATGGTAATATTCCTTCGGCGGAACTATTAAAAAAAGATAATTTTCGGAAACAAAAAACAACCGTCTACGTAATCGTGTGTATTTCCGTCGTCGTGCCCGTCGAGTATCGGCCACGCGGATATACTTTTATTCCAAATCCGCCCGTTTCTCGTTGTTCGCGACTCTCTATCGGTTTACCTCGGACATTCATAATTACGAAATGAACGTACGCGCCGTCTCGCGTCTATTCGACGAACGGAAAAACGAAACCTAATCTCTATTCGAGTGCCAGACGCGGTTAATGGGGTCACAAAAACGGTAAAAACGTAATATCGGGACGCTGCGCTCGGGTTATTATGTCCCTTGACGTGGTCCACCGACCGCGAACGTTCAATTATCCCGAGGTAAATCGTATTTAGCCGTCGTGCACATTTTTCGAGCGGTTTGAAAGTTTCGTTAGCTGTTCGGTACGAAAGAACGAGAAATACCGTTAGTATTATAACCGTCCACGTAATCACTTCGTCGTGTCGGACCGGAGAAAACGTTACGCGAATAAATTATTCGACTATACGCTTTAAATCAACTTCGTTATAATTACGGTTAAAAATTAACGCGCGACCGGCCGTAAGTAATGTTCTTACCGGGAAAATCTCGAGTTTTTTTTTTAAAACGTCCTACGAATAACAGACACAAATTTGTCCACGTGATCACGGCGACGTGTTTATTGGTTTCGTATCGCGGCCGAATTTACGTGAAACGACTTTGTTTCCGACTACGAATATCGGCGCACGGGCTCGCCAAAAAATTTACGAAAACGATAGAACTGCGAGAAAAATTCGAGACGAATAATTTAATGTACCGGTCAAGGTAGTTATCAATATCGTCGTGGCGTTTATCGAAAACGCGTAATAATTTAAAACGAACGGCGTATTACTCGGTATTTTTCGAAAATAATAATAAAAAGAAACCCGCGCGAATTTCTAAATAATATACGTCCGGGTAATGTCTTCGGCGGACTTTCGAAACGTTTCGGATGCCGTTAAACGATCGCTGTCGGTGCGCGCAATCGAACACGGGCGCGGCCGATATTGTCGTCACTCAAGCCGACCGCGCGACGACATTTCGGCGGTGTTCCTTCTACGGAAACTTCTAATTAAAAATACGGCGCCGACTACGTTGAATATTTATGTTCGCCGGCGAGAATTCGTTTAATTAAACTGTCAAGTTCACGTAAACAAAAAAAAACAAAAAATAAAACGTTCAACTTTACGCGGAGAACCGTAATTCGTAAATAATAAATTTTCGTTCGGTTATTCGCCGGTACAGGAGATCGTTATAAGGATCCGGCCAATTTCTTTGATTTCGTACTCGATATCCGTTCGCTTGCATAAAACATACCGCCGACTATTATTGGCTATTAAACGTAAAAAGTATTTCGAGCGGTTCTATCCGTTCGATCAAAGTATACACTTCGGGTGGAAGCGGCCGAATACTGTCACGTTACCTCGCCGAAAACAAAATTAGCGCGCGCACGAATACGGTATCGGAATTACTGCGGAGTAAGTGCGTACGGTCGTTTGCCGAGTAAATTAACCAGCGGCTGAAAAGGTCCGCGGAACGGACCGTTTAATAATTGGCGCGTGATTTCTCGGCCCGGTGCGCCCGGCGCGTTAAAAAATTCGGTTTCACGAGCGTTCGATTTTTTCGCTTTTTGTTCGCAGCGGCGCTTTTTCCGAGGTCCGGTTAGCCGTGAGCAAGGAACGGCCCAACGAAATGTACGCGGTGAAAATCATCGACAAGAAGGCGCTGAAAGGCAAAGAGGACTCCTTGGACAACGAGATCAAGGTGTTGCGAAGGTAATGTTCGACGCGAGTTCGCCCGGAGGCGACGATTTCGCTTATCCTAAGCCCGACGGTTTCTACCGCGGGACGGCGTTCACCGGTTTGACCAAACGAACGTTCGACCTCCGGACGGATCTCGAACGATTTTCCGTATACGCGTGTTTTACTCGACGGAAATCCGTCGATCGCGAAACAAACGGAAAACGGTTTAACGCTCGAATAAACGCGTAATTAAATGAAAAAAATCCCCGCCCGAGTCGGGTGGAGGGGATGGGCAGGTGGGTGTCCACCAACAAAAATACGAACCCAACTCGTCCGTATCACGCAACGGTAAATAAAATATCGCGAAAACGAACGAAATTCGTTTAAAGATAAATAATTAATTATATAAAATAACGTTTTTCAAACGGCGAACAATTCGGTAACGGCCGGTAACGTTTTATAGTTTATTAGCTTTGCGTCTGTCCAAGAATTGGCCCTTTTTCAGACGGATCATTTAAGCGCGAAACTCCGAACCGTTTTTACTAGCGACGACGGATCAAATGGACTTTCGGAAGAACCTGGTCGTGGACCAGGTAGTCACATTTCCTTTGATCGCGACTCCGAAAATCAATTGTTTGTGCCACGCCCTAACCTTGTCCGGTAGCGACCATTACGGTCCCGAACGTTCGAACACGTCGTTATTATTTATCGCCTTACCGTTTCCGTTACGGGAACGTTTACTTTGGTAGGAACGATCGGAACGGATTAATCGATTGCCCCGGTCGTTAATTTCGTGTACGCACGTCGGGCGAACTATTGCCGTCGGAAATTCGGTTTTAATCGCGCGGTGAATTTCCCGGTAGTTCGTGCGGAACACGCCATTAATTTGCCGCTACCGGCGAAGCGGATTATTCCGCGTTCGTAGTTTCGCCGATTATTTATTTCGATCGTCCAGGCCGAATCACTCCGAGAAAATACGGCGAACCCTTTTTACCGGCGGCGGCGCCGTTAAAATTATTATTAACGGCCGACGTTTACGCGTTCGACGTCTAGTTTTCGATCTGGCCGTCGGTGGTTGCTGCTCCCCAACGGTTCGACCGGGACCGATCAGTGATCGTATTCAATAATTTACGGGTAAATATCAAACGCCAAGTTAGTCGCGTATTATCGCGGCGCCGGCGATAATAAACTACGTGGCCCGATTTTCCGCGAGAAAACGCGATAAAAATTAATATTTCGGATTCGATCCCGTCTGTTACTACACGATTCGCCGAAGGCCTAAAACGTCAGTACGTTGCCACGTGGACGTTGTAAAACGTATAATAAAAATAGAAACGGTTAAAAAGTACCGCGTTCGTCGTCGTCGTCGTCTCGCTATAAAATCCTCGAAATAACCGCGCGCGCTTAAGCGCCGACACTTTATAAGTATTAAGGCCGTCGCGTAAAATCCGTCGCTAATAACGGAACGGACGTTATTCTAGGTCGCCTACCGTAACAAACGACGAGCGGTGTCGTTATAATTTAACGAGAAATCCGAGACGAATGTATGTCGTACGGGCACACTGCGCGTCAAAGTGTTGTTAAACAGAATTGAACGTCATAATTAACTACCGAACGCGATCTTATAGAAAACGGTCGACGCGGACGACGTTTGAAATGGCCGAGGGTAGTGACGGAGGGAAATGTTCGCGTCGAACAAATCGCCTCGACCGGTTCGACGAATACGAAAAATGTGTTTTTTCGATCACGAAAAATATGTTTCGTGCGCGGACATATTTTTCGTCGTGGGTTTTTCGTTACGGGAGTTCAAATCAGTCACGACGCCCTGCTGCTATTCGTACGTCAGCGTTGTACTTAATACGGTAATTGGAATCGCGAGCGCGATCGAAATCGTTGTAGATTTATCTTCGGCATTTATAGTTATCGCTTCGAGTAAAAAACCGAGCGAGTAACGAATTATTCCGCGCAGGTTTTACTATTAGGTTACTATTAGGACGCGCGAACTCCGTAATCGCACCGCACGAGCCCGAGTCGTGTCCGTCATTTCCGACACGAAATCCGAATGCGTGTATCCGACCGACTTTGTCAGTTTAGTTACAATGTCGCGCACAATTTTTCCACACGTTAACGGCGCACGTCGCACGTCGTGAAATTGATAACCCTCCGAACGGAATCGCGAGACGAGTAACAATCGTGTACGAGTGTGATGAGCGTGTTTTTGCCAAACGGCGTCCACCAACGCGCACCTTCCTTTATCGTTTCTATAGCGTTCGCCGTAAAAAAGTCACGCGACGCTTTCCGTCACTCGCGTCCATTTTACGACAGTTTTCGGATTCGAGACGGCCCGGTGTTGCACTCGTATAAACGAACGTTCCGCGGTTCTTCGCTTCGAACGTTGGCCAATCACGTTCCGCGTTCCGAAATAAATTACTGGCGAAACACTTATAGACCGAAAAGTTGGGCGAACCGACGCGATTTTTACGCCACCGTCGTTTCGGGGATATTCTCCCGCGTCGCCGTGTGAATTATTATTCAAAACCGTCGTCGTCACCGTATCCGTCCTTGGCCTATAGACCATATTTCGATAAACATTCCGTTCTTATCAAATATCGGTTGTATATTTCGCTTACGGTCTAATAATATCGTTTTCGAATAATCGGCTTTCTTCGTTCGTCATCGACACATACGTGTTGTTCCCGCAAATTTCGTATTTTTAACGAAAATCTTTAATAGTATTAACGAGAACCCCGGGTCGAGCATTCGACGGATGAATTTCGATTCGTAAAACGTAATCGTCTACCCGACAACTATTTTACACCACTCTAGAACAATTCCCGTTTAGTTTAAAACGTAAAAGTCGAATAGACGATTCTATCGGGGCCCGTTTATTACGTTTCGAAAGTAATTCGAAACGTGCGAACGACTTTTTTCGTAATTTATCGCTATCCGCGCTCGGCGATATCGTTATTTTTCAATCGGTAGCCCCCCTCGATTTCGCGCGACAAACGTAATCGTTTCGACGATTAATTCTCGCGAGTACCGCCGTCTCGCGACCTACTTGACCGTGGTTAACAAAAAGCGAGGTCGTTCGAACCTGTCGCCACCGAAATACAGCGCGAAATCGTCGCGTAAAATATCTACACACTTGACGACGACGGCGGGCCGCTATATACTACACGGCATCTACGGCGAAGGTCCGAACGCGAAAGGGCCGTTGGCTTTAAAAAAAAAACCCGTAAAACGACTTCAAATCCGAAAACCCGATTGGCCACCGTCACATCGCGGCAGAGAATGTTTGTGGACCCGACCGGCTTATTGGTTAGGTAAATACGATAGGCCGGGGGACGAGCGCGTCGATACCTACGGCGATAAATGATGGACGAGCGTACCAAAATATTCTAGATAAATTAACGGATCGTGTTTACGAAAACAAAACGCAATACTATTCGAATTCGATTCGAACATTTTGAACAGTTTGTATCGGCGTGGAGCCGTAAAAACGTATTTTTTTTTTTTATAACGGTACGATTTATAAGTTCTAACGAAGTTTTTCTGGCCAAATCCACGAAATCCGTGTTGTATAGGGGACGTGTGACGTACGAGGGAGAAATAATTCGAATCGAAGACGTTGTAGTTTTAAAGTTTTTATTCGGACGTACACGGCGGTCCGAAAAATAGATTATCGAGAAGATCCTTTTGGGTTTCGTATTCGCGGTACCACGGCCGGTCGAACTTTAAAACGTTTTACGTGCTCGGCGACGGTTGTTCCGTTTTTTCGTCATCCGTTCCCGAGAACAGTGCCGACGGACTACGCGACCGTTTGCGTCCGAGATAATCGAACGGGCGGGACGGTCCGGAAATCCGTAATGGTAAACGGTAAACCGCTGCCCCGAAACACATGGAGATTTACCGGTAGGGGGGGAGAGGACTATTTAAGACACGCGCGAAAACGGTTCGACTGTAGGGAGAGTAGAGGAAATCTGAGCACGAAACTCCTCGAGTTTGATATTCCATTGTTTTTTTTATTCACCGCCGGAAGGCTTCGCGTAATGTGCCGTTCGTACCGGGACGATTTCGTATTTTATGTTCCGTCCATACGGTTTTTGTTCGTCGTCGTAATACGCTTATATAAAACGCGCGACGACCCATAAAACGCGACTGCGAAAAATGGGATCGATTGACGGTTATGTCGATAACGACGAAAAAAAAACCAAACGACGACATTCTGGCCGGCTTTTTTTTCGTCCTAATTTACATTTAACGACGAGAGTGAAACCGTTTTAGCGTCGGCGGCCGACGAATTTCGTTATTTTTCCGCTCGATGATCCGAAAACTAAATTTAACTACGAGAAAACGGATTATAAAAAAAAATATATATATATACGGCGACGAAGCGCCTCGATTTATAGGCACGTAAATGATATTCGCTATATATACCTGAACACCGCCGATCGTTTCTCGCTAGACAATATTTACGACGATTACGGCTATGGTAAATCTTCTGTCTACGTAAATTCCGAAAGAGAAAGTTACGTAAAAAAATTATTAGACATTTTTCGCGCAGGCGCACATCCGAAAATGTCGTTAAATATTCCTCCATACATTTTACGGACGAATTATCGCGATTCGTGTAATCATTTATTACCGAACGATCGTAAGTCGTATCGCGTTTCGCGTCGACGATAATATATATATTTTCGTGTACGTTCGAAATTCGTTGAAATAAAGTTGGTATTTGGTAAAACAGTAGTCGCGTAAAAGACGGCGTTTATTGTTCGCGACGTATAGGCCGTACGATTTCGTTTTTTTAATTCGAACGTTACGATCGAATAATAATAATTCGGTGCCATCGACGAAAAATTCGTAGCTTTTGTGTGGGAACGGCAGACGAAAAACGTCGGAGGAAAAAACCAGAAACCGATCGTCGTTTTCCCGCTGTATTGTACGAAAAACAACTGGCGTGCGTGATCGGGTCCGATGTTAGAATTACGTCCATAAACGAAGTCCTCGGACGCATTACGGTATATTCGTTCGAAGTTAACGTTTCGCTTAATAAACGACTTCGAACGTCATACGAAGGTAAATTTAATTTCGTTCGAAGAGCGTTTTTTTCGTTTTTATATAAGAAAGCCCGTCGCGTAGGAACAATAACGTTAATTCCGTAATAAGTACGATCGCCGGCTTTCGAGAGACCACCCGCCGTTGAACGTCAAATTGTTCGCGACGTTTTCTCTCGACTTTTCGGTACTTGCGTGTGCGCGTGCGTATATATTTGTGTACTCAGTTCGCGGACGATAAATACGCAAATATTTATACGGACTGGACGAACGTGCGCGGGGACAATGGGAATTCCCTCTACCGCACGCGTACCGGCCGACGTCATTTCTTTCGGTTCCTTGATCGACCGCCGGGGCGACTATTTCGCTCATATTCTTTTTTGTCGCCGATCCGTTTACCCGTTCGTTCGGCCGATTTTCCGTTCGCCGTGCCAGAGATAACGATCGTTTACGCCGCACAAAAGAATATTACGGATACACTGTGGCCCGTCGTACTCGGCTCCGCCAATCCCGTCACGTTTTTATTACGATTGTTATTTGTTTTTCGTTTTTTAACGGCGCGCCCGCCGGCGACCCAGTTTCCGAAAAACGCAACATAACACCGACCCACGCTTGGTTACTTACCACCCGTACGACGCTCTCGTTTTCCCAATTATTTCCACCAATGGCTAACCGCCCGCCCCGGGCGCCGGGGTTCGTTCCGCGACGTTCGATTCCGCTAAATACCGTCGGACGTTGACGTTGTACGAGAGTAACGAATTGTCCGACGCGCGGCGCGCCCGGTGTTGATCGATAAAAGTTTTACCGAACGGCCGTCGATTAACCGCGTGCAACCGTAAACACGTTCGCGCGAATACGATTCCGGTACTCGGCAACGAGACCGCGCGTGCGCGCGCTTGTTCCGGCTAACGCGGTCGAATATTATCCACCGGCGCGCGGGAAAACGTTCGTACAACGTATTCACTATGTCGGATTTAACACACGCGCCCGGGGCGGGACACGTGAAGCGACGAAACGATAAAACGCAATGGAACCGCGGCCTGAAAACGTACAAAAGCCTATCGAAAGCAACAACGGACGGCGTACGTTTCGGCGATTGTCGTCATAAGGTCCCCGCGGTAGATGGCGCGTTTGTACGTGACGAAACCGACGGCGATCAATTTCAACGAGAACGACGAATGTTGGCTGTTGGCGAATGTTCGAAACGGATTACGGCTGGCAGCCGGTGCAGAAAACTTGTGGAATACGTCGTATAATACATACGGTCGCCAATAACCGACCGACGCCATTCGGTACGTTCGTTCCGTTCCGGTTTTTTAACCACCCGGGTACCAGTGATGTCGTGCAAATACGCACGCGCGCCTCCGAACCTTCTCGTTAACTCATACCGAACGGTTTATATTCGGCGCCGGTCTACTGGACGGAAACGGTACACATTTCACTCGGTATTCGTCCCCCAAAATTTGATTAGTATTTCCGGAACGACGAATATTATTATTATACCGCCGAACGTACCGCGAAATACGGACTACGTTAATATTCGCGGAACGTGTTCTACATACAACTCGCCGAATCCGCCGGCGTTATTTTGCGTACATGGACGATCGTCGTTTCATTTCGTTCCATCGTTTGTTTTCGTTCGGTTTCCGTTAATTCCGATTTTACCATATCGTCGCCGGCCGGGTAGTATCGACATCGACTTACCACGGTTAGGTTTAAAATCCATTCCTAAACGTAACGGCGAAACGTTTCGATCGCGTGTCATGTGCTCACGCGGCGATTTATAACGGTCGGGCTCGACAACAACGTAGCCGACAGCTCCACCGGTTATGTCGTTCGAAACCTGGACGATCGCCGTTGCGCGTAATTGTATCACAGAATAATCAAAATGGACACTGTAAATGAATTATGTGAGAAGTATAGGAAAATCTGATAGACAAATTCGCCATCTTTTTGGAGGAAAATCAGTATGACCATAGCCACGAAAAAAATATGTTTTTGTAAATTTTTTTTTTCTCGATTGTAAATTGTAATGTATTATACATTGTACGTATATGAATACATTGAAATTTACAAATGAGAAAAAATATCGAGTTAACGATTTTTTTTTCTAGTTGATTTTAACAGGCCTCGGACACACTTAAATGTTATCAATAATTAGCGGCCGTTTTTTTAGAGGAAAATAATATCAATAATATTCTGTGATAACAATTAAGAGTGTCCAGAGCCTGATTGTATTGTTAATAACGCGCGGGATATTTGATTACACGGGACCGTTGTTGTGGTGTGTCCGCTGGTGGGCGAGAAGAAAGGTCACGCGTTTCGATCCGGAGGGTCGCGCGAAATAAAAATAAATATTCGCCCGCGTTCGCCGAACAACGTGACAACATGGGGGAGGGATTAACGCGCCGAAATTCGAAATTCTAGAGAAAGCGTTTACGTCGTAATTAACTTATTATTTCTATTTTAACGACGTACACGTTCAGTTTTCGCGTAGGCGTTGCGCCGAATGCCGCCGCACTCGACGTTTCGTCGGGTACGTTTAGAGGAGTCCGCGACATTTTTCGAACAAAATGGATCTCATTTGAAAATCGATTTACTCGAACTCACGTATGCGTATATTGCTAACAGATGGTGTTGTCCACGGGTTTTTCTCGTATTTTTGTATAAATATTAGATAACGGGTAGTGTTAAGGTTACGTTCGGAAAAAGTTGGCGCGATAGTCGTCCTTATAAAATCACTCTTTCGGCCAATATTACCGGAGTTTCGATTTAAAAGACAACGACGATCGTAAGTAGATCGCGAAACGACATTTGGAAACTGTCAGGGGTATTCGAATAGAAATGATACGATATAACGAAAAGTTTTCGAAACGACGGACGGCGGTAATATATATTTTTTTTAATTTTTACTTAGAAACTATACAATCTGTAAATCTATTTACAACAAGTATATGTGATGTGTGGAGATGTATGGCGTGAGTAGCATGAATAAAAGGAGTAACCCAGTGGTTACATTTTATGATTTTAAATGTTTTTAATATATACAATTTTTTCCCCTATCTATACATATTTTGTTTTAATTTTATTTTCTAGTTTATAATTATTATGAGCTTAGGTCTCGAAATATTTAAAATAATAATCGCTCCGTTTCGTCGTTTACTTCGGTGTTCGTTTTAAAATTCCGGTTTTTTTTTTTCAAAAAAATTCCCTTCAATGTTCGCGAAAACTATTTACGTTATTGAACCGTCGTACGAATAATACACGGCGCGCTTTTTAAAGTCAATTTCCGAATACAACGAACCTATTAAGTACGCGTATAGTAAAATATCGTTGTAGAATTATAAAAAAAGCGATTTAGAAAAAACGCGGTTGGATAATACGTTTTGTTATGGAAACCGGGCGAATATTTTTTTTTTAAAACGAAAACTGTACTAAGCGCGCAGAATTACGAACGCTATTCGATCAACTATTCCGTCGCTTTTTGTTATTGTTTAACAATCGTTTTTGTCCCCGTCAAAACCCGACGACGACGGCGTTACTCGATTATTAAGAAGCTAGTGGCTGTTTACTGGCCACTAGCGCGCGTAATAACGATAATGAGTTTCGTAATTAGGTCGCCACGGTCGCCTTCAAAAATAAAAACGGGAAAATAAACACGATTGACCCGAACGAGACACCATTACGAGCGCGCAATTAAAAATCGATTTCCGCCACCCTTTGTCGATATTATCGAATTTCGCGCCACATGTTTTCCCGTCGTTATTACACCGACGGGCTCGCCAACCACGATTTCCATAGCCTAACAATTTAACGTACTTGGATCGGATCGTTATACGATTGTTCACGGCGCACGCGCCGACGGAAATTAAATACGGGAAAATCGTCGTTCACCCGGCGACCGTGCATTTGTCAAACATGACGAAACTACGCGCGCAACACGTCGTTGTCATTCGTCGTAGTGGGGGAGGGGACGCCTGTTTCTACGGCGAAAAACGTTACGCGAAAAACGTGGACAACGATTAACCCCTTTTTTCCGGAGGCGTGCGTCTAAGTACTGTATAACTTTGAGCGTCCCACTACGCTTCGTAAACGAACGTCGAAAAAATGGAAACGACGTCGGTTAAAGGCGTTCCATTTCCCGCGCCGTGAAACGGTAACTACTATGGAAAACGCGTTAATTGTATCGTAAATAAAAAGCGGAAAAATAGTATCAGCCGTTTGTCGTTGAAATAAGCGAAATACGTTCTTTTCGAACGCAAAGTTTGGCGAGGTAACAAAACCGTTCGGTGAAAATCGTCGTCGTTTATTTCTATACGGGTAAGTAACGATCGAGTGCGGTACGGTAAATAACTACGACGGGTAAAAAAAAAACGAACGAGCTTCTACGAAAATAGAACGATACGCGCGACTGTTTTTCGTTCGAATTTTCATACCGTTACGTTCAATAACAAATCGATTACCGTTTTTGTTCGAAATGGTTTTGAGTTACTATTGTATACGTCGGCCGTTCGATAAACTTTATATATTTTTATTAAACAAATAAAAACGTTGTATATCACAACTGACGGTCGCTGTCACGTATTACTTACGTAATAGTCACCGTGGTTGGTTGAATATTAATAAAAAAACTCGTAGATACTACCGCAGACGATAGCTCACGTTGGATACAAACACTACAAGTGACTACAGCGATCCAACGCTCGTGTTGAATATCGAAAATATTTATTTAGGAACGAAAACAAATATTCCGAACGGTATCAGGACGAAGAAAAAAAATTATTAAAAACACAAGAACGCGATGGTGTAAGTGTTAATGTGAAAAAGGATAGCGCCCCGAGGTATTTCGAAGTTGAGAAAATAAAATATTTCGATAAAAAATCGTATCTATTATTTCAAAATGGGGTTTTACAAAAAAACCCAAAAACAAACGGAATTTCGTGAATGTTTTTAGAGCACTCAACATTATTAAATGTTCTTCGGAAAAACGCGAAAAACCGACGAGTGAAAGCTTTCGAGTCGAATCGTCGAAATCCAAATTATAATTTATCGAACGTTCGTAAGTCATAACGCGTATAAAAAGTTACCTATACGTATAAAAAAGTGATTGGAAGGCCCGAAAAAGTTTTCCCGGCATTAAGCGAAAGCAATTATCGTACATATATACGATAGAATAAAAGTATTAAAATAAAATTAATTTTATCGCGAAGGAGAACGATACGCTCCCGAGAGGGTAAAATGTAATAGCGATTAAACGGATAGTGTACCGCGTAGGACCAGAGAGAAATTTGGTCGAAACAAAAGTCACGTTTTTCGAACTAAAAAATATAGACACGATCCCGTAACTACAGTTACAATTTATATTTGTACGATAAAAGAGAGGACGCGTTAAGCGTATACGGCGACCCGAAAAACGTGTATTAATAACCTCATTGAACACTTTGAAAAATTCAAAATTATTAAACTACGCCGGCGCGAATCGATTCCACGTATTTACCGAAATTATTTATATTTATTCGAAACGCGCCAGTTAGCTAATATATTCCGAATTTGTCGAATTTTTCCGATCGCGTTTAATTTCGTAAAAAAAAAGCCGCCGGCTTCGAATTAATTCAAAATGTACGTGAAACTTTAAAGAAACTCCGAAATATTCGAAAATACGCTTCGAATAATCGCGAAAAATACGCGGGCCCGTTCTCGTTAACATCTTAATTCGAGTTCGTGACTGTAACGCTAAATTTCCGGACGCGCGAATACCGCGCAACTCCGCGGCGAAACTTCTGGGTGTTTTTAACGCGTACGGAATACGTTTGTTCGTTTTATATTCGCTCGTTTCGACGTTTTATCGTCGCGTCATTAGCACGGGGACGGGCGCGTCCGTCGAACGTAATTTATATTCCGGTCACTTTTAACTGTCCGCGAAAAATTCCTAACCGTCTATTCGAACGTTATCGAATACTTCGTAATCGGGTCGACGGCTATGTGTGTGCGCGGTATTTTCGCGAAAATTTACGTACTGATATTTGTGCCCGACGTACCGTTTTTCGAACGGCTAACTCGAATTCGTCATGGAGGGGTAGTGGCAGTAAGCGCCGTGCGTGGAATGTCCCTGATGGTACCGCGTACTCATCGACCTCCGTGTACGTTATATTCGCTCGACACGAAAAAACGAACGTTCGCCACGAATTCCCACCCACCCGTTTAACGGACCGTGTAAAGTTAAAACGCCCGGCTTGACCACGCAATCGCGTAGCCACCGTGCCCATCTATCGCGATTTTCGTGGCCGTTTCGTTTGGTCCGACCGACTACAAGGATGGTCGTTGGTTATTACCGTTCGCGAAATCGTTATTAATATGTATATATAGTTAGGCGCGCGTCGCCTCCTACATGAACCACGTACGCCGTTTCAGCCGGCTTAGCTCCGACGAAACTTGACGCCGACTGCCGGCGTGAATAATGCCGAAAACGGGACGGTTAAAATAACTGCTGTTCGACTTACCGGTACGAATAAAGCTCGCTTTACGCGGTGGTTTCCCATCGAATCGGTTAACGGATACTTTGCGACAACGGCGCGATGTACGCGTTTCCATACAATTTCTAAACAGGTCTACGGCGGACCTGTTATCCGTACGAACGCACAAACCGAAATACGAAAAGGCATTTTCATTCACGCGGTTGGTTCTTAACAGTGCGCCACGTCGGAGAAGTTTTCCGAAGTCGTTTCACGGTATTTTCTTTTTCACGTCCTCCGCCGAATATTCCGCCTTATAACCGTCCGACGATTATCAAGTTTCTACGTTAATTTTTTCGGTAAGTTTCGAACGCGCCATACTGTTCGCACGAACGCGAATAACAAAAATAAATTAAAAGTCCGACGGAAAAAAACGGTTTTTTTTTTTTTCGCTTTTTTTTAATTAAGAGTTTGTCGAAAATTATAAACGGCTACGTTGGAATAAATCGAGTCGGTCGATCGGTAAACACTTTGTTCCGAAAATAACGATAAATAAATAGCCGGCGAACCGAACGAAAACGGGCGTTCATTTTAGAAATTCCGAATACTTCCCTCGCGAAAAACGGTCGGGTTGTATTTTTATTCGGGCCGCCGTTATAGCGGCGAATAATAATGTACAAAGGTACGCGTGCCGATTGAAAAGGACCGAAAACGATTTATTCCCGACAAAACTGTCCCGAAACGGTATAATACGGTCGCGTTTAAAAAAGGGTGCACCACATTGTACGTCAAACGATTCGTTTTGCGGGGTGAACGATTCGGCTAGGTAGTTAACATTTCCGATTGAAGTCGAAACCGTCGATAATTATTTGATTACGCGTAACGCCGTTAATAATTTACGCAGCCCTAGTAACTCGGATTTATCGTACGTTATATCGAATGAACGCCGACAAAATCGAAAATTGATCGTTCACACGCGCGCCGTATACTCGGACGACGATGGAAAACGTTTTTCTACGACGAGCGATACGCGTTTATAACGCGAATTTAATGGCGGATAAATCGTCCGTGAAACTATTAATATATAACCGTATCGTTGTAAAACGTTTATAAGTTGGCGCGAAACCGACGTGATTACCGAGTAATATACCGACGTCCAACGAGCGCGCTCGTTTTTAGAACGTTTTTTTTTTTTTTTACGCGAATAATACGAAAAATTAAGCGACGGCAATTCGACGATTACCCCGCGTGAACGATTGTCGGACTAGAAACTAAAACACTACGCGAACTACGCGCGCGGTGGGGGGAGGGGAAGTCGTCACGGTGTACGCGTTAGGTCCGAGAATGTCGCGCCAGATGTTCCCGACGTATTAACATTTAGCGGCGTCGTAATAGACTTCATTTACTTACGCCGAACGATGCCCCGGGTTCCTTGGAAAAGAAATTCGATAAAAGTTCGAACGTTCGTATTTACGTTATTACGGCCGTAATAAAGCGGAACGCGTTTACTCGTTTATATATTATCCGTTCGATTCGTTGCCCGTTCACTTCGTTTTTACGAAGAATTTCTCGCCCACAATTGCCCCCCGCCGCCGCCGATTAGGGGAAGACAATTCGCAACAGGACTATCGTAATATTATCGGATCGCGATTCCGTTTTATTTAGCGTAATTGTTTTCGGCCCCTCGAAACGGCCGTATCAAAAACCATCGTCCAGCCACGCGTGGCTCATTAGCGTAAAATACGCCGAGCGTGTTTCGCCGCGAACAAAATCGGTCCTTCGAACCGAACAACGCGTTCGGTTTTATAATCGAAAATTGTTTCGCCTAATTGTTTACGACGCGTTCCGGACGAAAACCCTACCGAACGAGAACGGCCGCGACGTTTCCGCGATAAAATTTACGTCGATATTTACGCGGCGCATTCTCGCCAAAGTTGTTGTCTCGCGTCGAGTTTCCGTTTTGTTTATTGTTTGTGTACGCCCGAAGCGTTTCTCGTCCCGTTATTGTACCGGCGCGACGTTCCGAATTAAACGCGAATTGAAAACGCGTCCGGAAATATTTTCAATTCCGTTAAAACGACGTGTATATTCTCGGGTGACGCGAACAGGCGTCGAATTAGGGGCTACGTCCAATAAGCGAGTGAAATCGTTTTCGTAAAAGAACGCGCGTGGGACGACGAAACGCGGGCCCGTTCGTCGAATAAAAACGAACGAGAACCGTGTGTTGCGTTTGCGCGTAGAAAACCGTCGTGGTCGATGAAAAACGTTCGGGAAAGGGCCAACATTCGCCCGCGGCGGTGGCGAAACGGAAGAAAACACAATAATCCGGGCAACAAACGACGTATGTATTCGTTGTTTTCGTTCCGTATCACGTAAACGAATCGTCGAACGAAGCTAAAGTTTATCGATAATGACGAAACTTTACGTACCGAGGAACGGCGCGCGCTCGCACCCCGACGGCGGTACGGAGGTAATTTCCACGCTCGGGACGAAATCGCGTTCGTTTTCGGCGATTTTCGACGAGAGCGCTCGGCGAATTCGCCGGGAACGCGCCCGTTTAATTGCCGTATGACACGACGTTGGAACGATCGTTGTCGCCCGCGGCACGGGACGAACCCGGTCAACTAAACCACCGACGGGGGGAGGGCGGTACGAGGCGTGTCGCGTTCGACGGCGGGTACGGTGTTCCAACTATTCACCGCGCGATTAGAAACGATATCCGCGCTTCGCCGTCGACCGCTAATTCGTTTTGTTTTCGGCGAACGGAAATATCCGTCGACAGTTACGAACCATACGAAACGATAATCGAAAAAAACGGGACGCGTTTATATATATTTAAAAAAATAACGTTCGAATTTAACGAAACTCCCGCGCGACACGTTAACACGAACGGACACCACCCTCCCCGAAATTGTCGTTACAGCCGCTCGTTAATAACCCGATTGGATTCCCAGCCAAAATTTAGTCGCCGTTTTTATTTACGTACTTCCGTATAATAACGCGATCGTCGACGGTTGATCGCTTTCGATCGTTCGTCGCGGCACTGTGATCTCGTACGCGGATTGAAACGTTAAGTCGAACCGTTACCGATTTTTTTTCTTATTCGCTAAACGCGCTTTTTCCGAAAACCAATTTATAACACTTAACGCTCGGGTTTACGAATCGTAAATCGAATTTCCCGAACGCGATTTGACCGTCGTACCGTAAGCAATTATTACGGCCGTAATGGCTCCAGGATTTGGATCCGACGTCTTTTTTTCTACAAACGTACGTCGTAAAACGATTAATATTTTATTCGAAACGCTTTTCAATATCGGCCGTGTTTTCCTGCGTTCGCGTCAAAGGTTACACGATAAGGAACGTCTTAAACTATTAAGTTTGGCGTTTTTTTTTTGTCTAAACGTCCACGAAGCTAACGACGAAAATACGATTAATTTTTATCCTTGATGGGAAACAAGTATCGTAATAATAGAAAACGACGGAACGTTACTATTCAACTAAACGCTAGCCTACAATATATAATATAATTGAAATATGTCCTAAATATTCGAGAGCCGCGTGTTTGTAATGGCAGAAACGAATCGATCTTAAACGGCGAACACGATTTAAACGTAAAAAAAATTTATTCTTGTTTTTTCCATTCGACGTATATCGACGCGAAAAATTACCGCCACTTTAGATGCAAAATGCCAAGGCATTTTATTTACGAGGTGTCGTTGTTAAATGGTTCCAATGATCATCGGGCGCGCGTTTTCGTCGTTAATCGTAAAAAACCAAAAAAAACGAAAACTATCGAAAAAGTCGATATTCGAACGGCTATTGATTAGCAGCCGCGGCAACACAAACGCTCCGAGAAATACGCGCGTGTTGTTTGTGAGAACAGAACGACTAGTAAATTATCGGTTTCGATCGAAACGAAATTATTACATTTTCGGTATATCGCGTGGCGCGTATCAAATTACGTAACGGATACTTTGCCGACGGTGTTTTCCGTTCTTTTTTCCTTTTTAATTTAATCAAAACGCACCGGAGAAAAATAATTAAAACCCTTAAAATATATATATATATATATATTTTAATATCCAGTTTGGTACGAATTTTACGCGTTTTTTGTTCAACCGCAAAACCCGACCAATTAAATTTACCGATTTATTTTAGCGCCGGCCGTCCCGACGTGTAGTTCGAAATTATCGTAAAATCGGAAATCGACGTCGATATCTATTTAACTAGGTCACGCTGTTCAAGGAGAGGGGGGTCTGAAAAAAATCGAAACGAGCATTGTGTTTCATTGTACGTTTCGGGTTTCAAGTGGTTACGTTCAAACACCGAGACATTCTGGATACACGGCCCCCCCTCCACTCATCCGCGTACCCAATAAACACCGAACGCGAACCGTTTGTGTTCGTCTACTTCGCCCGTCTCGAAATCTCGTCCGTCCGTGGTTGTAACCATTCGGCGACCGAACGGTTTAGAAATGTATTTTCGGTTTTTCGTAAACGACCGGCAATCACGACATATACCAATTCACGCCTACCCGGCGCGAGTTCAAAACGTTAATACGTTCGGTTATCAAATAACGACGGTTCGAAACAACCGACATGTCGAATTGGACATAATAAATGTACGGTCGCGAATTTCTGTCACTGGAAACCGGGCAGCGTTAGTAATTTATGAGTGGTAACTGAGGAAAAAACGCGTTTCATACGTTCCGAATATTTTCAATACCAAATACCATTATTCATTGTGACGAAATCGCGCGGTTATGACGTTTTTCGATATCCCAAACCTGCCTTGGCCCGTCGTACGAAAAATAACGATAATTCCCTCCCCCCCCCGTGCCCGCTAAATCGCCGGATAACTCGAAAATTCTAGAAAATTTCTATATGTTTATAACATTTTTCGCCCCGTACGGGAATTCCGAACGTTCGTTTTATACGCCCGAACGACAGAAAGTATTTATCGAAAATCCCAACGAGTACCCACGCGTCCGAACGCGCCGGTTTCATAATCGTATAATGACGCCCCGGTAGGAAAATACGAACGTATTTTACCGTTATCAATATTGACCGAAACGATTAAGTCGAACGGACACGAACAACAAGTTCGAGACGTTTTTATTTCCTCGTTCGTTTGTTTGTTATCTTTTTGTTTTGTTTCTGTTCGCGTTAGCGACTCGGGGGACTTTTTTTCGTTTCAGTTCGCCGCCATTCAGCGAACACTCTCGCCGTCCGTCGAGTGTAAAATTTAAACAAAACAACACGCCTATACGTTGCGCTACTAACGATATTGACATTTGAAGTTTCGTTTCTCGAAACGGGAAAAATATTTCGGTTATATATTTGTTTATTTATGGATAACGAAACTGAAAAAAAAGTTCCGCGCGCGCGTAATGTTATTTCTATAAACATAATAATCACGAGCGAACGCGTCAATTCCGAATGCTCTTAATAAACAACGCAAGACGACCGCGGTAGTCTCCGCGGGTATTGTTCAGAAATAAACGTTAATGTTGTACGTTTACGCAAGTAATACGTGGATTCACAGGTTACGACGAAGACCAACGAGTATGTTCTTACGTTACGCGTTAGGTGTACAGTAAATAACAATCAGGTACGGAAATTCAAAATCGGGATATTATAACGGGCGTACATTTACCGTATTCGGTCGATACACGGCCACTTGTATTAAGTCGTACGTAAAATGATTCTATCGGCGAAATTTCGAACGGTGATTGTCGCCGGAGTAAAATTATTAAACTACTATTTCGGCTAAAATAAAAATAGTTTTACGAATTACGAGATTTCCCTTCGTAGTTACGCGGTGCAATAGGTATACATATTGTATGGGGTACGCGATTAAAAGGTCGGCGTTTGAAAAAAAATTCCGATAATAATTATAGGGCCGCCGATAATTTATAGATAAACGTTTATAATATAAACAATCAGTACAGTTTGGGGTGGGCGCGCGTGTAACCGAAACTGCGTAAAAATTGTTTAAGACGGACTCGACGGACTTTTATGACGCACAAAGAAATGTACGCGAAACGTAATCGTTATTTTGTTTTTAAACGCGATAAACACGTGTGAACAACGAACAACTTATAATTTATTCCGAGTCGTATACGCGCGTACGCGCACACGCGTAAGTTTAATAAACAATTTACGCGCGTGTCGAGAAATATTTAATTAAATTCCGCGTAAGTCGTTTATTGTATAACGACGTTCGACTTAAAAGTATCGAAACAAAAAATCGACGCGCCGGCGCGGATATCAATAATGTTTCTCCGCTTGTGCTTTTGAGTTCTGATTAAATGCCGCTTGGTCGTTACTATATATATATACATTTACTATATATCGGCTATTACTAGATATAAATATATAGGTTATATATCGCGTAAGTACAGTATTAATGGAAACCCGGGAGATATCGCGAACTGTATGAAGGAAATAGAACGAAAATCGATTTATTATACGCCATAGAACTTAAAAATATAATAAATCACGGACATATTTTCTTTTCGACGTGATTTTAATAAGAGTGCGAAAACGCTACATCGACGACACACGCACTTATATAAATCTGACCTATAAGTTATATATATATATACGTATGTTTACGAAGTTACGTTGTGCGCCGTGTGTGTGTGCGCTCGCGCGCGCGAGTGTAAATAGTTTCCCTCTTTATAGTAACGACGTGGTGCTCGGAAACTATACGCGTATTATATATATATAGATAATTGTTCGCCGTTGAACGTTTTTCCAACGGCGATATTATCCATTTTCGCGAATATAAATACTCGTTCGTGACGTGATGGTTTTTTCGTATTTATTATCGTTATTCGGAATTATACTCCGCCGAAATAATACTTTACGAGTTTTCGACGGTCTTTTATTATACGTTTTCACGTGTTTTCGACTCGTCGTATAGACTATATAAACCATAAAACGCTCGACGATATTACACGTATAAGCGAGACTTCTTGAATCGTGTTCGAAAAGCGAACATTTGAATCCAAATCGCGTGTATATCGTTTGGGAAAAAAAAAAAACGAGAAAACCGGCCGACGTTTGAACGATCGCGCGAAATCGGGAACGATTGTTTTTGACCGTCGTAGCGCCGCCTAAGAATCAAAAATAATAAAACCGAGGGACGCCGGCCACCGAACGTTAAAAAGAACGGAGCGTTCGCGTATTACGGCGAACGAGTGAGGTTCGAATTCTAAATATTTTCGAGATAATAAGGACAACAAAAGGGACAAAGGAATCTGTTAAGTTTCTAATATCGAAGTACTGTTGAGAAAGCGCAAACGCGGAACACGGTACGTTTTCCAAAAAGTTTTTTATTTTCTTTTAGACTTCGACGCCGCGTTATGGGAGGGTTCGTTATCTGTGTACAAGACGCGGTATTACGCCGATTAAAAAACTTCGTCGATTCGAAATGAAAACGGTGGTTCGTTTAAATTAATTTTAAAAAACCGTAGAACGCGCGCATTAAGGTTTGAATTTAATTATACGTCGGCGAATTTTTGTCCCGTCCGCCGGGCGAATACGCGCATTTCGTATTTGAAAATACGAATCGAAGACGAACGTATTTCTATAATTAACGAGTTCGAAATAAATTACGTTCGAATAGAAAGCCGATTTTTAAATCACTTCGCTAACGCTATATATATATATATCGACGTTGTTAAGCAACGCCCGTGGAATTAATATCGCGTAGATAAAAGTCGACCCGAAAGTGTACATTTTGCGGGGAATAAAAAAAAAAGTATCCCAAAGTTAACCTAAGCTAAATTAATGAAAAGTTTTTCCGAACTTTTCGACCGAAAAATTGGGTTACGCGATAAGTCGGTGGCCGGTTGCTACGGCGCGATATCGAAATACGGACGCTTGTACGTTTACTCCAGGCCGGAATAACTTGATAATAACGCGACACGCCCATAGCGATATAGTTTCAAGGACCGCGGACATTGTTAAACGTACGAGGGAACAAACGATTACGACAATAGTCGCGCTACATGTTCGTGGCGATAAACGACGGGTCCGCCAATACGGTGGCGAACGCTTCGAACGAAGGAGTATTTTTGAGAACGACTAATTCGGATCGAGTCGGAAACAAATTAACTCGGGAACGTGTAAAACGTGTAGAAATAGTTCGGTAATCGACGAACGGTCGTGTTTTGAACGACGGACGTTATTTGATTACGAAAAATTATTGGTCCACGTTACGCGAATGTTGGCCGTCAATTCCCGAAAAGGCGCCGGGATAGAAATTCTAATTTTTCGTACCGAAGTTTTTCGTAAGACGTATATTCGCGTTCGTAGAAATCGCGTTAACAATTGTAATTCTTTTCGGACGTCCCGGCGCCGTAGTTTGTTCGGCAAAATACGGAATAACCCGTGAAACGAACGCGTCCAAGTCCGAATCAGTCGAACCGTCGTGATAACGTAAACGATATACGTTAAAAGCCGGAATTACGTAAAAAGGATTATTTTCGAATACCGAGGTCGATTTAAATTCGTGTATCTATACGTACAGAAGAGGTATTACAGTGTAAACATATTCTATTGCGCGCCGTACGCGTACAGCCCCGAATCGTTCGGAGTGGGCCGTAAACGACGTGTGACGCTCGACAATGTTCGGGAGGAATTCGCGCGTTGGACATAATTCCACGTAATACGGTATTTCGAAAAACTCGACCGTGTTCCGTTCCCGAACTACCTGGACGAGTAAAACGAGCGCGAGTTTTGAAAATTCGGGAACGAAGAAAACGGAGTTCGGAATCAGCCTGGTACGTTCGCGGCAAACGTAGTTAAGAGATGAGGGCCGGTAACGGGAGGAGACGATGGATCGGGACGGGCGAAACGAACAAATTCGGCCGAGACGTCGTCGACGGTGGTGGCCATCCGCGGACACAAATCGGTGGATAGTGGAGGGGGAGGGGCAGGCGACGTTCGCGTTTCGATACCAAGGGCCAGTTGCCGGTGGAACGGACCGAAATTGTCCGAGAATCGTTAAACGCCTGGTTTTGTCGTCTGGGATTTGTCGCCGCGAAAACGGTACGTACGCCGCCGGGCCGTTGCCGAAAACACGCGGCCCGATACCGTCGCCGCGTTCGCGAACACACGCGCCACCGTATTCTTCTCGCCCCTCCGGGAACGGCAATTGGCGCGATTTACGCGCCCGTCCGTGGCGTACGCGTTACCGATTTAATCCGACTAATTCGGTGGCCGTCCACAGGTAAACGCGATAAATCGAACGGTAGGCTTCTATCGTTATGCTTCGCGCGGGCGTTTATCGATTGTCGTCCGTCTGTCGGCGACGAAACAAACGTCCGGACGGGTATTACTACTTTCGTCCGACGCGTAAAACATTTTTCCCGTCACGTTGTTTCCCCTAAATCCGTCGTAACGCCCTTATTGAAATAAATCGACTTCGTTTCGTAGAAGAGATATTTAACGGAATCGCCTCTAAAACGTATTACGGGGTCCTGTACTTACCGGGCGAAATAAATCGCCGCGTCGTACGCAAAACCGACTTTTCCGCCGGGTATTCGACCATTATTTCACGATCCAGCCGCCTATCGCGCTTTTAAAAGTACGTCTTTCAGCCGCCCTCCCCCCCGGGTCGTTTCAATTAAATTCCGATTTTCGTTTAGGAGACTTAAAAGTTCGGGCGTTTGGCTAAAAATTCGGCTTACGACGAGCTCACCCCGTAGCCCAGTTTTGTTACCGTCCCGCGAACCCGTCGCTGTAACGGGATTGCCTACTCGGAACGCCGCGCGATCGTCCAACCAACGGCCGAGCAAATTTTATCGTAATTCGATCGCGCCTACGGTAGACGTATCGAGAAAACGCGACACACGACACCTACTGTATAATCGCGCGCGAAATATGTAAAAATGTAACCCTTGCGACGATCGTGAACGATTCCGTGGTACGCGCGACCGGAATTCGAGAATATTCTCGAATTCGACCGCGGTACGTTCATCCGCCGATACGTAACGACGTTTTCGTGACCATACGCGACCGAAGAAGACTACGCGTCGAAATTCGTTATTAAACGCGGGCCTTTATATCGGTCTCGACGTTCGGACAACGTTGAAAATATATTACGCGTGAAATTCCGACGTGAATTTGTTCGTTTAACTATTTGAACGTAAATATGTCGTTTGTAATACGCGTATGTATATGTATATATATATATAGACGACTATTATAAAAAAAAACAGGCGAGGTAAAACATTTTTGGAAGACAAACGTCACGCGTAAAAATCGCGAAAAAACATATATATGTATTTATATCGAAGAAAAAGTCGACGAATGTGAATACAGAATGTTCGAAAAGAATAGATACTCGATATTTTAACGCGTCTGAATGGGAAATAAAAAAAAAAACGGAAGAACTTTGGAATTATAACAAAAGGGCGACCCTATAGTCCCGTCTACAGGTATGAGTAATTACGTGTTGTTTTCGCGATTTTTACGCGCCACGTTCGTCTTTTAAATTTTTTACCCCGCCAATTTTTTTTATAATAATCGTCTATATATATATATATATACGCTCTAATAGTTCGATCGTGAAACGAACGAATTCACGTCGGGATTTCACGCGTATTATATTTTCGACCTGGCGACGACGTCCAAACACCGGACGATATGCTCGAATTTCGACGCGTCGTCTTCAGTCGCGTATGGTCACGAAAATGTCGTTATAGCTACGTATGAACGTACCGAATTCGAGAATTTTCTACATCCGTATGACGCAATAACGTGCCGACACGGTGATAACATAAACGTGAACGGACGAACCGAAATGACGGTAAACGGACGAGTACGCCGTTTTCCAGTGAAATTTCACTTATCGCGACGATAACGTCGAAATAAGCCCCCACACTGGATATCGTGACGGGCAATACGATCGCCGTAACGGTCGATCGGTCGCGTGGTTCGTTTGCGCGGAACGATACGCCGCTTTTTGTCGTTTTCACGTCCCACGGGCCGCCATAGAACAGCGTCGCGCCCCAGACGTCCTACACTTCGCCCTCTGCCGCGGTCACCGGCTACGATCGCCGGATACCGTTCGGGCCTTCCGTGAGTCGACCGAATCAGCGTTTGAATTCGTCGGCATACGCGTTAATAAGTCGGCGCGCCGGGCGATACAATATAGTTAGGTTCGGACGAAATCGTTCGACGATTATTAATTCGTTTCGGCCGCTTTGCCATATCGTCGTGTCGACGTACAGTACACGGTTTCCCGAATAAATTATTTTCGACGAGCGCGATGTATACGTATCGGTCGATTCGAAACGAAAATTAAAACGAGTGGTCGTAGCACGGCTGTTTCCCCCCTCCCCGTTTCATTCCGTACACAAATAATCGGAACGTTTTCGGTAAAAACTAGTAAACCAATCGTACGTACGCGCCGGACTCCGGGACTACAAGGCGCCAACCGGGAATATCGCACGCGACGCGCTCGTATATATTTATGCGCATACGTAATCGTTTTTTCTATATTATCGTTTAGGTTCAGTAAGTCGGTGAAAAGGAGTGACCGTTCGGGGACCGACGATAAGAACGAGGGTCAATGGTGAGTCTGACTGTTGTAGCACGGGTGACGGTTCTCTTGGGTTCGTAAAACAGTCGCCGCGCCGGCCGAACTTACTCGCGCCTCACTAATACATTTACCGTCACCGCGTACTGACGTACACACCCGCTAGCGCGAATTTCTTCTTTTAACGATCGGTACGCGTCGTCGTCGTCGTTTTTGGCAATTATAAACGCGAGCCCGCGTGGCGTACTTTTTCAATCATTTTCACCGTAGACTATGGGACGCGCGCACGGCATGACGACGTAACGAATAACCGGAACGGCGCGCGATTAATTCGTCCCCGCGTTGTCTCTAACAAGCGTACAAGCAACCGCGCGCGCGCGCTCCGATTATTATCGACGACGGTCCGTTTTACGTACCCCGCCTAACCTAACCTCTACCCGCCTAACGCGCGCCAATGGTTCACCGCGTTTCGTTAAACTTTTCTCGTTTGGCGGTCGTACGCGCGCAAATCTCGCGCTCGGACGCGTATAACCTCGAAACACGTCGGGCCGCCAACTGTGACGAAACGATCGATTCGGGCCACACACACGCGACGCGACCGCAAAATTATCGTAATTATTCGCGCGCGCGCTATCGCCATTAGACGTCGTGCCGCGTAAACGAACGCTCAATTCTATAGCCTAACTATAGCGCGTCACGCGCGTATCGTTTTCCCCGTACCCGCCACACGTACACTCGCCCCAGCATGTTTAACAACGCACCGTGCTCGGACTAATCTATTTATTTTCAGCCACTGGTCGCGGACGACGTTGTAGGTTACCGAAGAATTCCGTACGGATTTCCACCGCGTCCGGTACACATTATTAAATAGGCGACGGGAACGAACGATCGACACAGATAATATACGTATTGCGTACGCGCGCGCCTTACCGGTTATAATTTTCGAAAATGGGTAGGAAACGAACGAAATCGCCGGTTTTCGTTGACCGAAACGCCTCGCGGCATTCGCACGAACGTGCCACCGGTTTCGAAAAATTACGTCCCATAAACGTTTCGTTTTCCTTCCGGCCGTTTTTCGTTTCCGGTATTTCATTCGTCGTCGAATCGTTCGAATATCGCCGATTGATTTTGTTCTTCCGTCCGTTGTTCCCGCACGATTTGACCATTACTGGAAACACCTAGGACGTTCACCCGTTCGCTTCCCGAAAGGTCCGAAAAATTTGCCACGCTTGATTACGCGTCGATGAATCGGTCTAGCGTTTAGAGCCGATTCGATTTCCGAACGTCGTCAATAGTCTCGCGCCGCAAGTGGGCGGCCGTTATTCCTAATCGGTTTGCGCGGGGAAACCGCACGAACGTGTTAAAAAATTACGCGTCGGCGAAACGTCCGTCGCGTGAATCGACGGATATCGGACGCCACGAGCAAACCACTCGCGTCTCGGTACGGACAATCGGATTCCGAATACAATAATCGTAACTCCGACGTTCGATAATCGAATCGGCGAGATTCGTCCGGCGTTGTTATTTTCAAATTCAAACGAAAACGCGCGGCGCGTCGTTTCGTACGGACGGAACGAAACGAACTCGTACGACCCGTAATGGCCCCGAGTGGCCGTTTCCCTCGTCGCGGACGAAATCGTCCGTATTTCTTCGCTCCCCTCAAACGACACAGTGCCCCGCAATAAATTGCCGTTTATATATGCGCGGCTCGTATTAACGGTCGTAAGCCGTACAACGATATAAGACCGTTGTCGGAACGAGGTACATTAAAACGAACTTTCGCCGTTAAGCGAACGTCTAAAAACCGCGCCGCGTACGTTTCGGCCGAACAGTCGCCGCCGTCCGCCCCCTCCCGCGCCCACCCATGTCCGGTTTTTATTAGCGTTAGGAAAGCGTGTAAAACGCTTGGTGGAGCCGGTACGGTAGGGGGCAAGGGGAGCCGACGACGACGACGACGGACAAGCGGAGAAACACGCGGTCGATTTTCCGTAAAACCGCCCGGGGCCCGGTAAATTATTTATATTATTCGCGCCGCCGTCCGGCGCGGTGTCGTTTTTATAGCGTAACGTTTGCCCGCGATTTCGATTATCCAACGGGGGAGGGTCGGAGGATAGATTTCCGAAACGCGTGACGCCCGTACGGATCGAATTCGTCGTGGTAACCGATCACCACCCGTGTCGTCGAAAAACGGTCTACTCTTCGACGAAATCGCGGTCGTCGGCGCGCTAATATTTCGGACACCGGAACGAACACGATTTTCACAATCCGTACGACGATACGGATGGCGCGTTCTCCACTCGCGTTTGTAACGCCCGACCGATATCTGTGCACGCTCGCCAACCGCCGATCAAAATATATTCGACGTTCGTCGCGACGGTCCAATATTCGCGGTCACATACGGCCCAACTCGTTGACTCGTTTTCAAACGTCGATCGCGCGCTTCAAGGTTCGTAAATGTCGATCGTGAAACCCGTAAAACGAGTACACAAGAGAAATGCTCGTTTCGCGCGAATAACGGACGTCCCCGAGTCGAGTGTGCCGATAAAATACCACGGCGATTCCGCGACGCGTGTGAAGAGGGGAGGGTTTAACGTCCGGGGTTCCGAACGGTTCGTCTTCGCGACAATTACGGCGATCGGCGTGGTCGCGCGACATAAACAAAACAAGGCTTGGTTCACGCGGAGAATGTGTTAGTCAGTGTGTTCGCGCGAATTTAGATTTTACGCGTATAGCGCACGTTTATACACTAGTCAGTCGAGTTGAAGTATTCCGGCAAAGTTGCGGGAGCTTCTGTGTGAATCGTTATTGAGCATACGTTTGTTTACGAACCGACCAATTACAAATACCAACCGAGAACTTTTCCCCTCTCGTCTATAACATCTCGTTCGCGAAATACGAACACTATCTCTTCCCAGGGCGTTTCTTTTCGCGATTTCGTTGTAGCAATCGCGACTTGTCTTGTCCCAAATGTGGAGCCGTTCTACAACGCCGTCGATAAAACGGTCGGTATTAAGCTCGTCCAATCGTTGTAGACGAAAAAGAGTCGTATTATAATTTGTGAACGCGCTCTCCGCGTGAACCAAGCCACGTCGGCGTACGACGGGCGGACCACCGTTTTTCCCCGCGGCGTATTCCGATCGTCTCGAGACGACGTTTTCGCGCGTCTATTCGCGATCCAATTATAATTTTTCGACGCTCGAAAACGTTTACCCCGTATACATATATATATATATATATATATATATATATATTACGCGTTTTTGTTGTCTATACGTCGCGGTATTTTTCCCTTTTTCCAACGAGTGTCGCCCGTCGTTTATCATCTCGTGTACACACACACACACACGTACTAAACGCGTATCTCACACCGGCACGTCCCATACACGCCAATGTTCGTACGTGCAATATATTATATAAACGTATGCGCGCCCGAGTGTGTGTGTGTGTGTGTGTGTGTAAAACGTGACGTCATTACGAACCTTCTTTCCGCGTAGAATAGCGCGGTTGCGTCATCGTCATTTTTCGTTTCGTAAAATATCCGCCACGCCGCGTTTTTAAATTGTTCCCGTATGTTCCCCGTTACCGAATTCGTTTTCGACGAAAAACGGTCGACGACCGAAATCGTTATTACTAGACGAACGGCCGGTGCGCGGACAAATTAAACGATACGTACTAATAATTTCGTACGAATGAAATCGTCACGTTTCGCGAACGACATTTTACGACGGAACAAATTTAAACGCTCGCGTTTACCGAATTCGATTAGATAAACGATTATCATTCGTGGCCGAACCACGTTGACACCTCGTATAACACGGGGAAAGAATGTGCCGACGATCCGGTCGAGTTTATTACAGAGCGTTCGTTACCGTGACGGTCACTAAACGTGTTTACGCGCTTTTGCTACCGATATTCGGAACTGTTGGCGGTTTCCGCGAGCGAACAGTGCGCTGTCGAGACGACGGCGACGAAAACGAAAACCAAACGACGCTCGGAAACGGACGGCGAGCGAAAAGTAGACGCGGTGAACAACGGCGACTGGTTGGTAGAAATCGTTCGCATTTTCGCCGAGTAACTTTCACACGCGTTATTCGGTGTGTTAAATTTCGCCGGTTAATCGATTGTTTAAGAACTACGCCACTGGCGTATTGCGCTCGGGGTAAACATTATTTTCAATCTCGAAGCACCTCTCTCTCTCTCTCTCTCCCCGTACGCGCTATATTTCGATAATATACAAACTTCGTCTGTTCGTCGACAGCCTAACTACTACTATTAATTCGAAACGAGCCAGTAATCGTCGTTTTTGCGCCGTTATTCGTTTGTCGTTCGATACGCGACAACAGTGTTGGCGTCAAACGACGACGACCCGAGAATTTCGCCCTATTATTAGGTCTAGCGATCCACTTTCGTTTTAACCTACTGAATTCCAAAATTATCATTCGGTATATTTATAGTCCGCGTTTTTCAGAAATTCGTATATCCGATACGTACAATCGGAAAGAGAGAGAGAGAGAGAGAGTACACTTTTTTATTTTCACGCTTCGTACACGAAGTATTTGGTCGTTTTCAAAAACACGATTGGTCGATCCACGTGTACGTTGAAAACGTTGGCCGTCGGCGTTCACGAATCGTTCGAATGTTGTCGAAAGATTTGATTCGAAAACGTTCAAATTGCGTATATTCGTCGTCCGATGGAATTGTGCGCGTGCAACCGATTAGGCGCCGATCGCGCGAAAAAAGACGCCCGCCGTGCTGTCTATTGTATACTTCCGACGATACGTTCACATGACCGTTACCAAAACGCGCACCGGCGGGTAGTGAGTTTCCGTTCGAAATTTGATTTCGATTCACTAGCGACACGTGAATTGATAAATCCGCGTCTCGTAAACGTGAATTTCCGCCGTATTTCGAAACGAAATAGATACATAGCGGTTTCGTCAGGTACGCGCCGTCAGGTACGTACCGGTCGCTGTGTCGAAATGACAACATATCGTTGGATCACCTCTACTAGGACAATGTTTCGCCGGTTTTGTTCGCGAAACCGCCGAGAACAAATCTATCTATGGAACGTGTCTAGAGGAATGTCTAATCTGTCCAACGATGGGTCTCTGCGGGAAATAACGTATAGAATAAACGACGGGATTGGCGTTAACAGAATTGATGAAACGAGCGCGCGAGACGCCGCGTCCCGTGTAATATCTACGTCCGATTATAAAAACGTTTCGCGTTGGACGTTCACTCGGTTGGGGACAAAATTACTCGTCGTTAATACGACGACAAAGCTACTCGACTAACCGATCTCGGTAGGTTTTTTATCGCGTTCGAAAAGTACTTACCGCCGTTACACACGCGACGTCAGATGTTTCGTATCGACGAAAACCGTTGCTCCGTAACGTCCGATTTTACTCGAGCTTATGGTTATTTAGCGATTAGTAGGTCCCCGCACCGACCCTAGTGTCCTTGTCACTCTTTCGACAGTCACGGAGACAAGGCAGCGGTCTTTCGTAACGGTTCTCGATTCGAATTTATGTTATAATCGAATTGTTTCTTCCATAAGTCCCCGCCGGTAGTTATGAAGTAGTCTTTTCGCCCGTCGTCCCCCGGGACGGAAACCCGCTACCGGCGGGCTGCGTTGAATAGGATATCTGTTTAATATCATTTCGTTAACACGTTAAATGTTTCCTCTCTTTTTTATTAACGCCCGGTACACAACCTTAGTGACGTATAAAGATACCTATATATATATTCGATTACTAATTAATTTCGTTTCTTCCTTTTTCGTTTTTAAAAAAAAATCCCGTCGGCTCCGATCCTTGGATCTCGGCCACGGGATCTTGGCGACCTTCATCACATCCACGCCGGGTCGTCATACGCCGCTCCTCCGGAGTACTCGGAACGAGACGTCGCGACTTTTTTCGTAATTTCTCGTTATTGTACCCGCGGGGTCTACGATAGTACTATTACGTGTCAATCGTACGTATAGCGAGCGGAAAACGATTTTCGTATAATTCGTTATATTTACGCGACGAAAATACGTTCGTTTAATCGATTAGCGTAATCGACGAGCTCGTAATAATGCGTTTGCGTGGCCCGAACTGTAATCGACTTACAACGTCCTACGACGGTGAAATCCGCTTACGCGGACGTAATCGAACGTTAATCGTTTAATAGTTCTCTTTCCGGACGACGTGCCCACGACCTTTGGTCCGCGATTTTATCGTATTATTATTGTGGAACGGATGAACGGTTTACGCTGGTCGCGTTCCGTTAATAGTAACTGGATAAAGTTGTTTCGGACGAATCGTTTGAACGAATACCGGGCGCGAACGTTATTCGAAATTTGTGTCGTTCGTACTCGGAACGTCACGACGCCGGCGGAGAGAGTTGGGTTCGGAACGAAGCTGTTCGCGTTTAAAACGTTTTCTTTTGGATAAAATATTTTCGTCGGAAAACAATTTCGAAATGTTCGTTGTGCACGTTCGAATTTCGACGTATAATTGAATTGACGTAATTATAAATACTTCTCGAGGAAAACGACGGAATCGTTTAAAACGAAAATCAAGTTATTATTATAGCGTAGGTAAATATAAATACGCGCGTTTGTTGAAAATAAACGATAACTATCGATTACGCGCGAAAAGGTAATTTTATAATTGTTTAACGATATAAATAGCAAACGTGGCCGCGCGAACTAAGCACGCGAGTTCGCGCGATTTCGTTGGACGTTTGGCGACAGCGGATATCGTCGCCGCCGTAGTTTAACGACGGCCGTTTGGATTGCGACCTTTTCGGCCGGGCCGATTAACTCGTGAGCTCCGCCTAATCGACGCTCTCGCGGGATTACGCAAAAGCGTCGGCGAGATTGCCAGCCGAGAGGAAAATTATAACGCGGCGAAAAAATTCGCCGGGTCTTACTTTTCCGTTTCATTAAAACATCGCTTTAAGTGGAAAACGGCTCGGCGACGGAACTTTAGGCGAAACTTCCTGGGCACGCGGCAGAACGAAATAATACTACGAACGTTCAAATTTCGGAACGCGTACTACCTACGTTTTTTTTTTTTGTTTCGTTTTTTACCTCGTCGTTCGGCCGTTTTAGCGCGACTGAAATATATACATATATATTACGTAAAAAACGAAAACGCGAAAAAGAAACTTTTAATCCGACACCGCGAAATTTATACTATCGTTAGCGCTCTCAAATCTAATTTACCGCGGTAATTTATTGGGAAACTTGCGACTCGCGTACCTATATATACACACCTACGCTGTAATACCGCCGCGTCCAGTCTCTAGTACGGTATTGCGTAAAGTGTACGTATATAACGTGTATTTTATAGCGGAGTAGTAAACCGCCCGGTATAACGGCGCTCGTGAATTACGGCGGTCGATAATTAATTCGAAATCGCGTTTTTGGTCGAATTACGAGGGGTTTTCGGAATTTTTCTCCCTTTATTATTCGATCGACTTCGAAATTAAGCGAGAACCTTCGTAATATTCGAACCAGAATCGATATTTCGTTGTACTCACCGCCACCCCCCCCCCCCCGTTCGATTCGATGTTATCTACTATCGTATTTTCTAACGTTGACGTTATACCAATAAAAGCTACACCTCCGTTCGCCAAATCCGATTATTTTCGTTCGATTATCGTATCCGAATGCATATATATATATATATATATATAAACGAATTTCGTCAATTTTAACGAAATCGTAACGATTCGCCGTATTTTAGGACGAACCGGAAACGTTAATCGCCTTTCGGTTTGGTTTAGGGCGCGCGTTCAATACAGGCGAGATCGGCCCGGGCGCGTTTACCGATTTTTATAATTACTAATATAATATCCGGCGTTAGTCCAACCAGCGTTGCGGCATGTTGGTAAATGAAGCGTAATTAAATTTTATAATTAAATTTCGCCGTTGAAATAACGGCGACCACAAAAAGCCGTCTCGTCAGATCAGATCAAACGTTGAATTCACGCGTTTACGCGAGAACGAATAGTCGACCGGCCGGTTACGATCCGTGCAAGTGACGAACCGTCGTACGCTCCGGGAAAATACCGGCGGGATATTAGCGTGGACGCGCATCGACGTGCGCCGAATTCTCCGGGACTTTGGCGCCGTCAAAAAGACAAAATTACGGGAAATAACGGACTGCGCGCGATTCCAGAAGCGAAAACGCCGTTGGAAAAGGCGTAAAAGCCGAGCGGAATATGTACTCCGGTCCGGTGGATAGGGTGACGACGGGTCTCGAGAATTTTCGCTGCCCGTAAATTCCGAAAAATAAACCGAAAAAATACCGGACGGTTACCGCGCGGGCGCGTCGGTGCGTTTATTAGCCCGCTCGAGTACCTACACGCGAGCGTAATAAACCGTCGAAAATTGTATAAAAGAAAGTACGTCGGTGTTTTATTACGCCGCGGCGTCTCTTTTTACGGCGTCCGTTTTAATTAATGGACCGACGAAAACGATACGAGCCGCGCTTAAAGGTGTCTAGCGAGAATGTGACTTAACGCGGTGTTACACGACGAGACGGTGTACCGCGACAGCTGCGCCGGAATCCGGCGGATTAAAGTTTGCACGAGTTTCCGGCGCTTTTAACGAGTTCGAAAAAACTCCGTCTACGCCCGTTTCGCTGCGCTCGGCCGACGACGACACCGTCCGAAATACGACGAAACCGAAAATAATCGATCGACGTAACGTATTCGTCCTAACGTCGTCTACACTTCCGTTTTCGTTCATTTCGTCTTCATTCGCGTTTCCGTTTGTTCCGGTTTACCCGATCGCGTTTCGACTCCGCTCCGTCCACGTCGCGCCGAAATTATACCTGAAACTTTATAACCGCGATTCTCACCTCGTGCCATTGACGTTTAGGGCGAAACGGTTTTTGCGTAAACCGCGTTATTGTCGGAGGACAGGGTTCGTTTACGGAATTGAAAAAAATACGCGCGCCTCTCGAAAATTGTTCGCGCTAACCCTCGAGTATTTTTCTCTCGGTCGTTTAATGTCCGTGAACACGGGGACTTTCCATAAACGAAATGTCGTCGGTTCATAAAACGAGACGGGCCCGTTCGCGATTCCGGTCGAAGCGTTTTGTTGTTTTCCGAAATCAACGTGCGCAACGTCGAAATCGTCCGATTACATTCCGCGTACGTTCGACGAACGAAACGATCATTTTCCGATCGGGCGAAAATAACGAACGAAAAACAAAAAACGACGACCCGACGGCGACGGTTCTCGTTACGTGTTTTTATATATATACAGCTTTACGTTTCGCTAGATTTACGCGGCGACGTCTCGCGCGACGTTTTCGTTTATTCGTTTTTATTCGTCGTTTCGTGTCGCTATATTATAAAGGCTCGCGCGGGCTCGTGTGTGTGTGTGTGTGTGTGTGTACACGCGGGAGAACGTTCATTTTACGTGAGGGTTTAAGACGCGTCACCCTTAACGTCGCTGTCGCCGGAGCGGAAAAGCTGGTCCGCGCGCGATAACGCCCGCGCCCGGTGACAATGTACGCACGCGAAAAAGACCCGTTTCAAAACGATATCGCGCACGCGGATTTAAATATACCCGTCTACGCCATACTGGGCGTTTGTATTGTTTCGCCCTACCGTCCTTCTAGTTTTTCCCTCCGACGACGACATCGCCGACGTGTAAATCGCGAAAAGTGACAACCGCGTATGTATGCGTGTGTGTGTGTGTCGATACAGCCGTGTAGATTAGCTGCGCTTCCGTTTCGCGAACGTCCGAAATACTTTTAATAAAAAATTCTTCGGCCCCTTCATTTTCACCACCGGCCCACTGAAACGGAAACGAGCTTACGAAAATTCCGTAATTTTTCGAACATTTTAAACGAACGGTTTTCAACAAACTCGACCGCTAAAGTTTTCGTACGCGTGATTTATAACCAAAGTGGCGATTTTTTTCCAAAATCGGCGCGCGCGCTAACGTCGTCGATTTCCGTATAAATCGATCGCCAACGGCGGATTCGTTATATTTCGGGAAACGTATCGAATTATTAATTACGTAACTCGAAAAATATCCAAATCCGTAATCGATCGGCGAATAGTATTTCGAATCTATCGGTAGTCCGACAAACGTTTCGGTGCCGGACTATCGAATTCGTCGGATTATAGTACTCTGCCTATAGATCGAAATTTTTCGAAAAATAGTCACTCGTAATCCGACAAATTACGAATCGGCGATTCTATTTGAGCTACAAATCGTACTATTTTTGTGTACAATCAACAACGATAGACGTGTCGGATTACAGAAGGCGCCGGATTACCGGGAGAGTTTACTATATATATATATATACCCGAGCCCGCGTACCTGTTAATATCCTCCCGTATTAATACGCGCATTCGACGAGTCGTTGTTGTACATTTTCGCGCGTATACAAATTATCTCTAACGCCGCGATATCATTCCGTTTTGTATGTTCGCAGGCTCACCCATCCGAATATCGTACAACTGTTGGAAACGTTCGAAGACAAGTCCAAAGTTTATCTTATCATGGAACTGTGAGTGTAACATAAATATCCTACTGTCCGCTATATACCGAGAGAAATACGGTCGTTTTTTTTACCGGCGTCCCTCTGACATTGGTCGGTCCGAATCGTAGTTACTGTTTCAATAGTTTTCTATTACGCGAACTTCGATATCGAAACGCGTCGCTAAATAATAATTGTCCGATCGACGAATTTCACGTCGTACGGTATTTGGGACGAGCAAAACTCGAATAAAATGTTCCGGGGAAAATATTCCTAGCGAACAACACGCGGTTTCGTTTCCGCGACGAATAAAACGCGCATAAATAACGTTTACCGTTTTTGAACGTAAATTGTATACGTACGAACCGACCACGAATATTCGTAACGTTTTCGACGATTCTACGTCACATTTCAGTATAATTCGTTTCGTCGTTTTTATTTTCGAATTCCTCGAGTAATTTGCGTTTATTAATTTAAACTCGTGTGCATGTATACATATATATGCAATATATACTTAACGTATCGGGTACGACACAAACACGTCTGGTGTATTCGCAGGGTGACCGGAGGCGAGCTTTTCGACCGCATTGTCCAAAAGGGTTCGTACACCGAAAAAGACGCGGCTCATTTGATCCGCCAAGTGTTGGAAGCGGTGGACTACATGCACGTACAGGGCGTGGTGCACAGAGATCTTAAGGTGAGTAACTCCGTAACGGACGTGCGCGGCGTTTCAAATCGTTCGCCTACGTTTTATGTTATTTCATATTTTCCTTTTTCGAAGAAATCCTACGTTCCCTTTACCTTTTTTTTTAACATATTTAAAAATCGACTCGCCGAATAAACTCGTATATTTCTCCCTTTTCCGTTTGTTATTATTATCGGTTCGTCAAAAATCGTCCTCGATCGAAAGAATTTACCGTTTGTGTTTTATTTTTGGAATTCGTTATTCGAAAATATTACCGAATATGATTTTTTCGATTTTTTCTCGCTACGCATTTTATAATCGGCGTATTTCAACCGTAACGCATTTTTCGAAAACCCTCGTTATTAAACGAGCCTAATATTTTTATTTTTGTTCGTCGATTTTTATCGGTTATTCGTAATATTTATTTGTTAACGCCACTCGATCGATCGTTATTACGTTATATTTTGAAGAACCCGCTAATCGTTTAATCGGTTTAGCGCCCCTCATTTTAGCATATATTATGTCCTAAAATTAGTTTCGTGTTCTTTATCTACGTGACGATGTATAAAACACGAAATAAGCGACGTATTCGACCGTGTTTAATCGGTTCAATTAAAATTAATTAGTCGCGCCCGTGAAATTTCGATAATTTAATATATGTCTCTGATTATTTTTGTTTTTTGTATTTGAAAAGCCGGAAAATTTATTATACTACAGTACCGACGAGGATAGCAAGATTATGATAAGCGATTTCGGATTGTCCAAAATAGAGGATTCGGGTGTAATGGCCACTGCTTGTGGAACTCCTGGATATGTCGGTACGTATAAAGCTTGATCGAGACTTTGTAAGTTATTTGTCTTTTTTACACACACACACACACACATATACATTAGAATTTGAGTTTTACGATTGGTGGAGAAAAGCGTCCGGAACGTGTAACGATAAAGTAATTTAATATATTAAATAAATTATATTATTATTATTATTCGCCGAATTCGCGTAGAACAGTTTTTAAAGTTTTTTTTTTAAATAGAATATTTACAATACGTTCAATAAGCGAAAGCGATTTTTTTTCATTTATTACGTAACTCGACTAGCTTAAGGCGGGAGGCGGCTGCCCAGTGACGGCGCCCTCGAATTATCAACGGCGTAATTAAATTTCGCGGCGAAAAATCAAAACGGAAACGCCGACGACGAATCGGCGGTACACGTTCGTAACTAATTTGCCGCTTACGTTTCGCGGCGGTACGTTTGCGAATTTTTCGGAAAAACTCTTCGAGACGTCTCCCGTCCGCAATGGTGTGTCTAAGCCCAGAAATTATCGTTCTTGTGGCGTCGATTATTCGTGATTCGTCGACCGAACGTGACGCGCGTCGAGATTAACAACACGTTTACCACTGGCCCCACGTTGACGATCGATTAGCCCGGTAGTTCGATTTATATTGTACCCGAAATACGTTCCGGATAAGTTTTTTAAACCCCTCCTCCCGGAATTCCACTGTTGGATACCGTATTCTTCGATCGTCATCAATCGTGATCAATATCGTTTAAAACTACCACCAACGCGTGACGAAGGGACACCGATACGGTTCGTACACGTTCTCGCCGTATCATTCGTGTTGTCGCCTTTCGATTGAACGGATAAAAACCGTGTCGAAACAATACCCGGTCCCCATTTCCTAATTACGGGCCAACGTAAACCGACGTGTTGTCCGGATTGTTCGTCCGGTTACGCGTTATTGTAACGGTAATGTGGCGCGAGTCTCCAGGATCGTAGTCCGTGTTAATAGGCCTTCGATAAAGCCGACTGTGACGTTACGTACGGAATACGATAGCGTGACAATTCGATGACGAACCTTCGAACAAATTGACGGGCTATTGAGCGAGACGATATTTTCGAATAAAACGGTAGCGGCCGTTCCGTAACCGTTAGTAATTGGAATACTACGTTTCCTATAAGAATTCCGATGAAACGTTCGACCGTGTACGTCGAAAAACCATTCTGTACTTAAACGGTATACGAAACGCGCGTTGAATCGCTGAAAATACTATAATTATGGGTAACGCGACCATTTAATCGCGTATTTCGTAATATTGTTATTTTTATCCGCTTAAAAAAAAAACGCCCCCGCTCGGGTCGTTATTTACGTTCGAGAATCGTCGGTATTTTTGTTCGCGGTCCGCACGGCGCTCATAAAACGTTTCCGATCGTTCTCCGGTTTACCGTTTGTACCGTTGACGAGCGTCACCAAAACGAGAACGGCGACATTTCGTAGACGACGTTTTGTTCGTGATTCGACGTTTTCGGCGGACCGCGGACGAAACAGACTTGCCTCTATATCGTGACAATAAACGGGCGCGACGCGCTCGAATAAATTTCGCCGATTGTCTCTACGCGACGGCGCTAAACTCGAACAATACGGCCACGTCGCGTATGGAATCGCGACGTAAACAATTGTTTGGCGCGTAATAGAGCGAAGTTGCGTTTTCCAGGACGCCGGTAGAACGTTTACAAAACGAAACGACGATAACGGCGTACGAGTGTAACGACGAAAAACAGACGAAAACGCCGGTCTGGCGAATGTCACGCGAACCCGACGGATCGTCGTGCGCCTCTCGTTATCACGTTGTTTACCCGTCGATTATTCGAAACGGGTGGCGCGTTAAAACAAATAAACGAACGACGGACCGACAACGTAATACTCGTTTACGCGCGTCGTAACTACTACGACCGTGTTTACGGTCGTCAATTACCACTGGGCAATTGTTATCGAATCATATCATTATGGAGTGTCCCCGGCTCTCGTTTTTTCCCGCCGTAAATTGTTTAGTCACCTCGCCGCGAACAATCTTTCTCGTTCCTCGTAATTTAATACTCAATTCACGTTCTAGTAATATAATCTTCGTCAATTTTGAAATTATATTAAGGCCGCGTTGAATTGTACGTTTTGTTTTGCCGTTTATCGTATCCGCTTTTGTTTCGTCGTGTTTTCTGTCGTAATCGGCGAGCTGTATTAATTATATTTGAAAGCTAATAAAAACGAAAAAAAAATTGTTATCGCGGAGAACGTCGCGCGAATATTGATACCGTCAGTCGGACCAATTGCCCGTCGTTCGCGACGATCGATTAAACGCGGACGACCGTCGACAACCGAATATTGGCCGTATGACAACGCGCAAGGGATACGAAACGCCTTCGGCGCTCAACATTCGTCACGTTCTCGGATGCCGCGAACACGGCCGTATAACGACGGCGAACAAAAGAGTCGCCGCGATCGATTTCCACACCGAAACGCGTACGATAACGGGCGCGAATTTATACAAATTCGCGCTCGATTTCGACTCACCAACAATATAGACGTTTTCACGTGTTTTTTTACGATTATCTAAACCAATATTGGGTTCGGTTAGGTCTGTACGTACGAATATTACGAAATTATCGCGTTTCAAACTTACGTTCTAAATCCAACGGTTCTTCCTAAACCTCGGGCCGCGATCCCGAAAACGCCGGTACGGTCGCGATTCCCGCGTTATTATTTCGGTGCGTATCTCGCGCCACGACCACCGTAACTAGATCGTAGCGAATAATCGGTAATTGGACGCAGACACATCCGTTTACGGATGGCGGCGCCAAGTTCACGACTTCACGGCCTCACTACCGTATAGGTCGCGAACGTCGCGATATTCCGTTATAGTCGTATAATCACGACGGCGGCCCGTCTAAAGCCGTTAATTTAACAACAAGCTACTACTAATCGATTCGCCCGTTGCCGCGTAAAACAAACCGCGCGACCGTGCCGGGACGATCTATCCTAACGTCGATACATAATAAACGTACGACACGCGCTCGGCCGCCGTTCTAATGGACAAAATGTTCGATAATACACTCGCGCGCGTCCGTACGTATCCGTTGGAATCAATTACGGCAATTTTACGAAAATTTTGGTTTTCGTGTGCTCGTTTCGTACTTTGATAAATATTTATAATCCGCTAATGTCGACAGTGAATCGTCTAGCCTATGATTAGTTTTTCTGATCATTTTTTATTCGTTCCTCCGTTATTCGTAGTTGATGTTGATACGCAACGAAAGACAACAGAAACGCTTCGTCAGAGCTTGACAATATTTAAACTTGGTGGACGGCCCGTATCGTCAATTCCGCGACAACTTCGTATATTTACGCGAATATCCGAGCGCCGTTCTTCCAGTTCCCGTAAACGATTTCGGTAAAAAAACGTAACGAACCGGTTCGATTTGAGTGACGACGCTCGTACATAAGTTGTTAGTCCGAAATTCGGAAATTATATCGACCGTTTTGTTACGACGAAAAATGAAAACCGACACGAGTATTATTTCGGTACGATCTAATATTACGTTTTTACGCGAATAGTATATTTATACGATAATTACGTTTTCGCGTGTTGGCGATTTTCCCTTCCCGCAGCCCACACTGGTTATATAATTATCTACTCGCCACGGAGGTTACGCGCGTATTATATCATTCGAATTTTGAAAACGCGATTGGCCGCGATTCTACGGTTACTTTTAATATTCTAGGCGCCTTTATTCCAAATATATATCGCCGACAAAGAATATATTAAGCGAGACAGTTCACGCGCGTTTAACGATAAAAACCTATTAAATATTCGAAAAACGTGAAAACGAACGATTAACGTTATTTTAAGTTCGCCGTGTCGTCTTTGTATTCGAATACGTTGAAAGAAATGTTACGTTTTTCCAAACAAATAACGTCGAGTTTTCCGGCAATTTTTTACGCCGGAAATTCGCTTAAACGAAAATGACGACGCGCGAATATCGAATCAACGGTTTAGCATCTATTAACGTTTAGAAGAACACTACTCCGGTCGTTTTCGCGCCTCGTACTTACGTTTTAAACGATCGTCGCGACGTTAAGTTACAAACTACGGAGGGGGAAAAATCGTGTTTTTTTTTTTTTTGAAAACGTGTTATCGGAATAATTACTTTGCGATGACATTTTCGAAAATATTCGCGAATACAAAAACTTTACCAAGAAAACGAATCGTTTCAAACACAAATTTTAACGAACAACGCGATCATTTTTATAGCTAGCTACCAACCGTGTTAGTCACGATTTATAAAACTATTCGGGCGTAAACGTTTTCGGAAAAATATACGCGAAATGTTCGTGCGAGTCGTGTATATTCTATCCCCCCAGGGCTTGTCGGAATTATTTCGGTTCTCATTTCGACTTTGATTATCGTTCGCCAAATGATTTCGGTTACATAGGTTTGTTTTCGAACTCGAGCGTGTCGTAGTTTCGATACCGAATATGATAATCGGAGCACGTCGATTTTAAACCAAACGGTCGCCGCCTCAGCGATACGTTTCATCCGCTTCGTAAAAACGTTTCGACCCGAACAATACGCGATACTGAATAACGCACTAGGTTCTGAACTGTTGTCAATTACTTACCCGATCTATTGATTTTACGTCTTATACTACGACGCGACGCGTTGTGTTTGGCGAACATTGTTCGTCGTTTTTCTCGTTCCGATCGGTGTGCGGTTTCGAGAGGGACAACCTGGCGGCGGCAAACTTTGAACGTCGCGGCGACTGACGACTTTAACGTTTGTGTTACGATTTCGTTTTTCAGCTCCGGAGGTGCTGGCTCAGAAACCTTACGGGAAAGCAGTGGACGTTTGGAGCATCGGCGTGATTTCGTACATATTGTTATGCGGTTATCCGCCGTTTTACGACGAGAACGACGCGAACCTGTTCGCGCAAATCTTAAAGGGTAAAACGATTAGTTCGTAAATACGCCGGCCCTTCGCGAAAATGTGAACGTTTGTCGCGTTTTTACGCGCTACGGCCGCGCGTCCCGACCATAATTCGCGTACGTCGTGACCGGAACAACGGTTGTGTCCCGGGGCGACTAAAACGTTGACAGATCGTTAGCGGCGAATACGCCGTCGAATTTCGAAACGGGTTCGGTAAAACGTTTAAAATTTCAGCGGAAAAATTTCGTGCGTTTTACACACGCCTCTGTCGGACAAATAATATCCGCTTTAGGTTGGGTAGGACGAACATTTTTGTTACGCGAACACGGAACGGTTTACGGTAAAACTACCGCGAAGTATTAAAAAACATTTCGAATTTCCTTTCCAAGTGAACGCTGAAATATTGAAATCGACGTCGATCGATTGTAACGCGTGTTCTCGATGGACGACGATTTCGCGTATTTACTGTTACGCGACGGAACCCGCTCGTTTCGAAATTAATTCGGTCAACGTTGTTACGACGTATTCGGCTAGTGGTTTCGTAAAATCGTCCTTATTATTATTATTATTATTATTATTATATTACGCCAAAGGCTTTATCTGTGCGAGAAAGACCCGAAAATGGTAAAATAAATCTAACTCGAGTCCGACGTGCGCAGGTGAATTTGAATTCGATTCGCCGTACTGGGACGACATTAGCGATTCAGCGAAGAATTTCATAAGGCAGCTGATGTGCGTGGACGCTGATAAACGGTACACGTGCAAAGAAGCATTGGCGCATCCGTGGTAAGTGCAAAATAGACGTAACGTAGCCCGCGAAAAGGAATCGTAAGCGTCGGTGGATGGACGAAATTTTTTTTTTTTCAAAAACGCCCAATGTCGTGTGTTCCGGCATTGTCCTCGGGCTTGTCCATCGAGTTCGTGCAATGGCGCGAATCAAAACGTTCAAACGTTACTGCCGCGCACGGTCGTCACGCGAACGACACAACGGTTACCGCCGAACACGTTAGCCCAATAAACCGTACGGGAAAAATGTCCGGGAAAACGTTCGTTTTTGTTCGCGTTGGCGTAAAACTGTTTTCCTGTTGCCGCCCGTTGTTATTTATAAACGTTTCGGGAGAACGTTAAACGCCATCAAGGGGGAACGATAATATCGTAATGCGCTCTACTCGGCGGTGGCGTGTCCGTAACTCGTCGAAAAAGCGAGGAGACCGCTGCTGTACCTGCTACAGAGTCATCCATTCTCGCCCACGGTGCCGAATCGTCGAACACGCGCGCGTTTTTATTCGAATTCCCCCTCGTAATACCGAAATCGACGGCAAACGGGACGACAATGTAACTTTCTTCGGCGGGTCGACCCGCGCCGATGTGCCGACGCTCGTTTAATATCGAACTAAAGCCGGCCGGCGTTCGGACGTAGCCGTCAGCATTTTTTATCCTGACGAAACGAACGCGAAACAGATGGCGTCAAATCGACAACGTTAAATAAATAATTTCCTTTCCGCGACAATTGCGATCGTTTACCCGTATACGGTAAATAATACCGTCCGAAGAGAGGTACTTATACGCAAACGTCGAACTTAAGGTCCAAATAAATATATTAAAACGGAAACATTCCTCGATTATATATTTTCGAAATCGGTGATAAGGTTGATAATAATTATGGGCACGTTTCGCGACGCGCTCGAGTACGATTTGCCCGAACCACGGTATAAAAATCTCGGACTGGGTAATGGGAAAGATTAACCTAATGTCTCGTCCGTCTAAAATACGATACTACGGTGCCGGCGAAATACGCCCGAAATGTCCGACGAGACGCGAATGTCGAAGGTAGACACGATACATACACTACATACACACGATACACCGACGGAACTCGTCTAGTACGGATGATTTTCGTTTTTCTTTTTGTTTGCGGTGAAAATAATACGACGAATAGGAGGTCGAAACGAAAAGCTTTTACGGTAATTATTATTCTAAAAATAAAGTTATCTCGAAAGTTTATATTTCTCGACTGCCGCGCGTCTCTAGAGGTTTCGGAGACGTATAATATTTTACGGGCGTATATTTTTCTTTTTTGTCGAACGATACGCGTTTCGGGAAATAATAATTTTACATCTCGGTCGTACTTCCGACGGTAAGTACGACGTTTCTCCGTGATTGTGCGCCGTAAGCGGGGTCGGTCGAAAAACGATTTTCGGTTGCGTAAAAACCGCCCATTTTTCGCCAAACGAATTAGAATTAGCTCGCCGAGTAACGAAAAGTAAGCCGGTACCGTAATTTCGAATTTCTAAGCGTTACTTTAGAATTTCAGCGCTGTTTACGGGACGTGTCGATAAAACTTCGTGGGTTATTCGAAATTATCCGAAAATTGTCCCTTACGTTTCCGATACGTGGAGAGGGCCGAGGAGAATAATATGTCGGACGATTGTTCTCGGTTTTTCGATGACGAATATTTTATCGGGACCGCCGTACAGAAATGATTAATAACGGTCGCGCGTACCGTTTACGATAATAACGGAGCGCCGTCGGTGTTTCGAACGGTTTTACTTACTACGAGAACCCCGCGCTTTTTTGCTCTCGAAACCGAACGACACACCGACGACCGCTACTGTCGTGCCCGTGAGGCGCCGAGAAACAGCGTCGTACGAACGCGGACGGACGGCTTGACGGACTCGAATGTTACAGGATATCCGGTAACGCGGCCAGCAGCAAGAACATACACGGAACCGTTTCGGCGCAGCTGAAAAAGAACTTCGCGAAATCCAGATGGAAGGTACGTAGATCCCTTATCGTTTACGCTACGTTAGCGAATAACCCGTACAACGATCGCGCTAAACGGTTTACATTACGCTACCGCCGTCGCGTTGTCGCTGCTACGCGAAAGCAAATCGTTCGCGTCCAAATATACTATTAACGACAACAACACGTTGTCTCGTTATCGTGTCGCCCGAGTGACCGACCGTCGTCGCGTCGTTGTTATATCCCGTAGAACGATAAAACCCTCAAAAAAAAAAAAAACACACACACACTCCCCCCTCCCACGCCACGCTAAAACGACGACGATGAATCGATAATGATGTTTCCAGCAATTAATGAACGCCATATCCATGGTGCATAAAATGCAGAGGTTAGCGATGAACGTGTCGGACGTGTCGGACACATCGTCGATACTGGCCGGTGGTGTGCCGAACCGACAGAAGTGCGCGACGATTGTAGAGGAAGCCGAGATTGATGATTATGACGACCAAGATAATAACGGTTATGGCGCCGAAGGTAGACCAATAAATAGCAACCGCAAAAAAAAAAATGTTTAAAAAAAAAAAATAATAAAAAAATAGCGTGCGTGTGCGTGTTTACCCCGCGACTGCCGAACCCGTGTTTGAAATCATCCGCGGCTTTCTCGTGTGAATGTAATAGATATTTGTACCCACGTAGATGAACACACAATGCGTAGTCCTAAAAACCCTTAGCCCTACGTACGTTTTATTATCGTTCACCTTTGACCCGAACGGAGAAGGGATTTAAGTCGGAACGGCGACCGGCCACCTACCGCCGGTAATCGTCCGAAAACATTACGTGTCCGCGAGCTCGCCCGGTTTCTTCCGATCGCTGGCGATATAGCCGAACGAAATAGATTTCCGCCGATTACAGTAGTTAGTGGCCGTTTGTTACAACCAGATCGTTTCGGCCGAGGGGGGGTACGTCAAATTAGTAAACGACGAACGTTATTCGAGTAGCGACCGTGCCGGCTAAACGTCCGCGCGTGTCTAATTTATCGAATAAAAACCGTTTTAAAGGACTGCCGCGGCGCGGTAGCGTAACAACGCCAGCGGTAGGTTTTCACGTAATTCACGAATTTCAGTTTGGATTTTCGATAACGCGTAAAGTTCCATACACGGTTTTTCGTAACTTTCTATCGGAAACTCGCGCTATACGACTTAAGTCCTTTATCCCTAGGACCAAAAATGTAAATATTATGTATATTGTGTACGCGTGTACGAGTACTATCTATTTAGTTGATGCTTGTCGACTTTTTTTTGCGTAATTACGTTGTCTTTTCGACATTTTCGTCGACGAACTCGTCGTGAATGGCGCTCGGCTGCAGCTGCGCCAAATAGGTATCCTCTAGAGTATCGTTCGTCGTTGTTGTTTTTTTTTTTTTTGTTTCGACGACGGAAAACCTTTACGGAACATTGCCTTTTATTATCCACGAACAGAGAACCCTCTCCGATCGTTCTCGACTCGCTGTC
>JAIPRN010000659.1:48550-71966 GCA_025469175.1 Geopemphigus sp. TES_GeoC_2020
CCCTCGCCGATCGTTCTCGACTCGCTGTCATAACGAGCGTACGATCGCGTAAAGAACGTCAACGAAAAAAAAAACCACCCTCGCACGGATCCCATCGTAAACGTCATATTTCCGGACAAATTGCGTTCCCGAAACGAGCTAAAAACGAAAAATAAGAAAATAAGACAGCCTTTCGTCGGGCCCAGACAGGCGGCGACAAGAACGTACCGCGAATAGTATCGATACCGAGAGAAGTACGCGCGGAATTGATTTTCGGAACCGACAAAAAGGTCCCGTTTACGATCGCGATTTTATCGATTATTTGGAACGTTGCCGGCAAAATTGAATGAAACAACAACCGTCCGGAGCGTCGATAACGATATTCAATACGAATAAATCGAAATCGCCCGTTTCGACGATTGTGGACAGGGAGAAAATAGGATAAAAATGTTTATCCGGAAAACGACCCGGGTCGGTTGTTCCCTTTACGGTTTTTTTATTTTTCGTTAAACGTGCATGGCCGCCATTATGATCTTTTCACACGCACCTTCTTCTTGCTATCGCCTAATATTCTTCGCGTATTCCTTCTTTCGTTCTACGACGACCTGTGCATACGTGTCCGTTTCGTTCGTCCGATGCTTCCGAATAACGGAAGAGCTGCTCCGCGTAGTGACGTAGTACCGTCCTACGCTAATAAAATACGCGCGGAATTATCGATAAGTCGCGTGAATCGATATTGAAATTAACGTTTACCGGCCGCCCGCGCGTAAAATTACGCGATACTTAATTCGTTCGCGACCGATTAGGGATACGGCGTAGTTACATTATATTTTATTCGACTGCCGGTGGGCGGCTGGCCACACGATCCGTTTATAGTACGGACGCGTTGTTCATGGGCGGATTTTTCGTTGGCCGACAAAAAACAAACCGTCGTCGAATTTGTAGAATCGGAACGAAAGCTCGCCGTAATATAAACGTTCGAATTATTTAGATCAAATAGTTAGATTAGACGTTTAGACTTAGCTATCGCTTAACGCTTCCACTAGTATTTGGATTGACCGCGCGCCAGTGAATTGTAATTTGGCGGCGTGAATTGAATTTTGACGGCGTAGCCGGTTAGGCGCCCGTGACGACGAAAAATCGAAATCCCGGCACGACTTACGTTTGATATACGTTCGAACAACGGGACCCTGTTCGTAAATCGAATTACGGTCGAACAAACGTCCCTTACGTGTACCATCTGCCCGTCCATAATTACGGGACGGTACGAGTCGCGCAACCGCCGACGGTTATCTTCCCGCAAACGGAATTCCGAAACGTCGATTCCCGTAACTCCTACGAAATATGGACGCGCGCGAACAGAACGGCCCCGTTTTCGTCGTTTCGCGGCCAACGAGCCGATACAAGTCGTCGGCCTTTTCGTACCCCGAACAACGGTTTAAACGCGGGCGGACCGTTTTTCAAAAACGTTCGAGAGGGTTTTCGTACTCGTTAACGTTTCGGGTCGAAATTAATTTTTATCAAATTACGCGTACGAGACACTCCTCGTTGTCCCGCGCTCGTCCGCCATTATGCGCGTTGGTCGGCCGTCATCTTGACCACCCGGGCGGACGAACCGTCCGAACGATATATGAAAACTACACGAGCGTCGATGTTATAACGACGCGAAACGGAATCATTGGTGGAACGGAACGTATTATATACGTCGGCCTCGAAATTCAATATCACTTCGCCGTAAAACGACGCACTGTAACGAACGAATTTTCGTTTGTTTTCGAAACGTTCGACTTGTTTAACACAGACGTCACCGTCGTATTTCGCTTTTCGTCATAGATCGTTAGACCCGCGGGGCGGAAATATATCGACGGTCAGAAAAATTCGTTAAACGTCGTTTCGCTTACGAGACGGTCAAGTGCCCGCGTTGAAACGGAAAATTGCACAATTTTAAACCGCTCCGGGGGTTGTATAGGGCTCACAAAGTGTCACGACACGACGCGGGTTCGGGCGGACCGCTGGAAAACTACGAAAAACTCGTATTCAGCCAAAAACCGACGGGAAATAACGGTCGGGAAACGAACGCGCGGAAAACTGAAAACGCGTAACGGCCGTTGGTTTCGTTGTATTTCGATATTTTCGTTCGGACGATGAATACAGTTTGTATCGACAATTCGCTTCCAAAGCGTTCCTATTTTAAACGGCTGATTATTACGGACGCGGACCACAGCCGAAATTCGCCGTTGTTGACTTACCGATTCCCCCCGATTCCATTCACTTCGTACACGCACAAACACGAGCGCTTCGTACGCGGTATTATACGCGGCCGTAGATTTAATCTATTATCCGCTCGTTTTTTCCGTTCCCCCCGGACCGATGGACCGCTCGGACAATCGATGGAAGAGTATCGCCGCGCCCCGGACGGATAACGTCGTGTTCGCACGTTGCGCGCCCACACGGTCGGACCGTATTCTACGTGCGCCGGCAAAACGTTTCATATTACACGTGAACTACACCCAGTAGTAGTAGTAGTAATAGTAGTACAAGTAGTAGTAGTTAGCACCTGTTAGTGCCTAGTGCAATATCACGCGCGTACAAAAATAGAAAACCCATTACGAACTCGTCCGGCCAATTTCCCGAGGGCCGCCACCGACAAATACATTCTGGTCGCGCGTTACAAAAGCAATTTCGTTAAGTGGCGGTCGCGTTAATTTTGACCGCTTGTTGCGCGGTCCCCCGACGGTAAAACCGTTCTGAAGCACGATCGACGATTTTTCTCCGCTCGTTTTCGCAATTTAGTGCGCACCGGCCATTTCACGTTCGAAATACGAATCCCGCGTTCGTGGTAGCGCGTAAGTAGTACGAACGCCGTGATTATTTGTCGACAAATTCGGCCACCGTGGTCTATTAACGCGTACGGGGATCCCGTCCTATAAATAATACGACCGGCCAATAAAAAATGGCCTGATCCGCGGAAATATTTTAGCGTTTCGTTTTCGGTTTTAATGAAATCGTAAAGACGCGGTAATATCTCGTCGGCCCGTTTTCGCGATAACGCCCGTACCTGCGCGACTCGGATAAAACGATACTGTCCTATCCAGATAATTGTTAAATTGCGTCGCGCGCGCGTATTACTGTCTACCCGTTAATTTTACTTTTCCCCCTACTCCCCTCCCTTTGTCGTCGTAATCTCGCGAAAATTTTATATTTCGTCTATCCGTCCGCGTGTCTGAATCGTTTTCTCTCTCTCTCTCTCTCTCTCTCTCTCTCTCTCTCTCTCTCTTTCGTTTACGCAACATACGCGAACAGACACCAATATAGCGCACTGGTAAAAACGTTGTTTCCGTCTACTATCTCGACCAGTTTTAGCGTATCGTTCGAGATGTTTCTTTTTACGCGCGCGTAAAAAGAATCGAAAAAGCGTTTAATCGCGTGACGTATATTTACGCTAATGTTCAACTTGAACGGATAGTTTCGGGAAAAAAGCGGTTATTTCGCGCCGTAATAAACGATCTATACCGATGGCGGTAATCGAAGGTGCATTTGGTGGAGTCGTCGAATAATAGCGAAGCGATGGTTTTGAAGTGTCGACTGTTTCCGGCTTACGTTACAAACGCGTTTCGGAAAACCGTCGGGGAATTTCGCGTCCTAGACGGAATTTTGCAATCGAATGAATGGCGCGAAGCACGTACGGACCGTGACAATCGATCGGGGCGAGTTTTCGGGATAATATCGCGTGGGTTACGCGTTCGTTACGGCCCAATCGCCGCCCCTCTCCCGTTCCATTCCGTTCCGCAAACGCCGTTACCGTTAGGCCGCCTTTACACCCCCCCCTCCCAGTCACCGCCGAACCCGTATCGTCAAAAATCGAAACGTGCCGCTGAACGGAAATTCCCGTATTTGTATTTTGGTTTCCGCCGCCCACAACCGGCCAACTAGATTTAGTGCGTACTTAGTTTTTTTTTTTTTTTTTGGACCATTCACGTATACGGCGTAGTTTTATTACGTTAGCTAAATTGTCGTCGCGCGTGTCTAATCCGCGTGTGCTCTGATTGCAGCAAGCGTTCAATGCGACGGTGGTGGTGAGCCAGATGAAAAAAATGGCGTTAAACAGCGGAGCCGGAATTAGCCAGGACGCGGGACCGGACGACCAGGAGGACTACTCGGTCAACGGGGCGACCGAATCCAACAGACTTTAAGAATTTCTCGTATAAATTTCCCGTTACAATTAATTATCGGTACTTTTTTTCGTTTTTTATTATTACTAAATTTCTTTTTCGTAAACGAGAATATTTAAAATTCCACACATATCTCTCTATATTGATAAATGAACTCTATATATATATATATATATATATATATATATATATATATATACACACACACGTCAGGAAATTATCAAATTCGTTAATAATTATAATGGATTAAGTAAGGACTGAAACCTAACCGAAACCTATATATCGAATATCTTCTAAAAGTAATTACGAAACAATTATAATAATTCGAGTGCCGGAACGTAAACCGAACGACGTAAAATAGTCCCGGGAATGTCCGTTTTAATATAAATTCGACGCGCGCGAATATATCGTATACGTGCCGTGTACGTACGCCGTACAACATTTTGCTCATCACGATTTACCACAGACGTCTCGGTGTTTAGGTATATGACGTATACGTACGAAAGACGAACGTAGACTATCTACACGGATATTTCGTCGGCATAAACCGTTCGTCCACTTCTCTTAATTATTAACGATAAGATAATCGCGTGTACCGGTACCGGCACGATTTTCGATCCAAACGCGTTCCCTACATATGTTTCGTACGGCCGTTTTATTATCGGCATCGGCGCGTGTACACTTTGGCACGCCCAATAACCGCGGACGTACTAGCTTTCGTCCGCGATACGAAACCGTAACCGCAGCTTCGCCGTCGTCTTTAAATCGTTTATCGTAAAACTCTATCCGCCGCTTCGATCGCGTTTTTCAAACGGAATTGACGAACGCGCGACGCGCTTACCACATGGCGAACAACGATCGACCGACAATATCTACGCGCCCGTCGTCAAATCGACATTTCGGTATACGTACTACCCCAGCCCCGAAGTCGTCGAGTATGATTGTTTCGATTGTTCCACCACATTTCATCCGTCGAATTAAACGTAACGTACTCCGTTAAAATAATTTCGTATATTTTTATTTTAATCTAACCGTTAGTATCTAAGAATAGCGTATTGTAATACTAAAACGGTCGTTGAAAAACGTCCGCTTTTATACGTTTTATTGTATTTTAAGTCGTATTGTTAGTTTTAAACGGTTTCGTATATTTTAAGCGAAATACTTTCTAGCGCTTAATTTAATATCTTTCGTCACCTCCTAACGATCGTATCCCAAAAAAAAAAAAAAAATGTTTCGTTTACGTCGTTTTCGCGCGTGTATGAAACCGGCGTATTTTTATTTCTCTAAACGACCGAACCACGTGAATACTACGTTCGATTTTCACAAAATACGAAATAATCGTTCAGGCGACAAAACATTTAGATTCAGATGGCGAAAACGAACAGGAAAATAAAAAAAAAAATAAAAAACCGGTTCGCCGACTAACGAAAAATAAAACGGTTCTACAGACGTTGCTCAACATTTTCTGTAACAGAAAACGCCGGCTCTTTAAAAAAAATTTTTTTATCGCGAGTTTAAACGTTCGTAACAACGATCCGTCCGAGTGGTCATTCGGAAACGTTAATTACCCATCACGTAAGAGATAGCACGCGCTCCGTCGTCGCCGTACGTTCGAAATAACGATACGGAAAAAACGATATTTAACGAGAATAAGGCGAAATATAAAATCGCGGCGTTTCGTAATAACGTTCGTAGCGCGATTCGACCAAATCGAATTGGAAATATCGTACGTACGTAGGCGTTCAAACGTTTCGAAATGGTCACGACGATGTTTTCGATTTCACGCGGAACGATCGAGAACTTAATACGTCGTCGATACTCGCGGATAAGTTTTCAAGCGGCGGTTCCCGACCGTTTTTCTACGCTACGTTCACTTTGTAGTTTTCCAAAAAAATATCACGACTCCTCCTCCTCCCCCCCCCGCGAGAAATTGTAAAAAAACCGATCGCCTTTTTCGAAACGCGATTCAGCGCGCTGACATCGTAACATACGAATAATTTAAAACGCGAATTTCACTTCGTGCCGACCGCTCGCGTCACCGCAACAACGTGTCCACTCGCACTACCCAGGTTGGGAAATCAGTGATCGTAAAACTCGGCGTACGTTTGGACCCCGCGGTCTTTTCGACGTTCGTGTAGCGATACCAAAACGAAGAAAACCGAATCGTAAACCGAAACGCCTAACCTCCCTCCCTCCCCCCTCACCAGTGACGAATACTTTCGGCGGTGGCGCGAGCACCCGAACGAATATTATTCCACGGCAAATGCCGCGTGGCCGAGAAGGTTTCCAATTCCGTCGTTACGTACGTCCGACGCGGGACCTTTCTCCGTAATCATCCCGTTATTGTTTTACACTTTTTACCGATTTCGCTCCATTCGTCGTTACATTATTATACTGTTATCGTTAGGCGTTCGCCGTCGGTGTACGTCGAACGATCTAGTCGTTTTATATTTTTCCGCGCGCACACGACCACCGATTCGGTTTTTATCGTTACATTAGTCGCGTGATAATTTCGTCGTAACGGTCGGCGAACGGAGCATTCACCCCATTCACCCCACTTCATATATTAAACGCTTAGGGTAATCGTACTATGTAATATATGATATATATATTAAAAAATGTTATATAGTGACAAAAAAAATGTTATCGATCTTAAGTCTTAATTGTTAAAACGATTTATATTAATAATATATATTATTCGCGTAGCGAGCGAAGCGACGTCTTATCTGATGATCATAACAATTATATATATTATTAAATTATTAGTCGTCGTAACGATAATTGTTTTGTTGTGTTTTTAAGGTTAAGTCTTATTATTATTATTACGTTATTAGCGAAAAGTTATTTTCCGTTCTACTTTACACGATCGATATGTTTTTATTATTATTATTATAACAACAAAAAAAATTGTATTTGTACACACTTCGCCTGTACCCGTGTTTAACGACCTTATTTCACAAATTTTAACGTAGATTACGACGTATTTTTTCTAATACTATTATACATATTATTATTATTATCGTTTACATTGTAGCGCAATAAAATTAGTTGATTACTACAAACGTGCGCGTGTTCATTTCAGACGCTAAACGAACCAATGTGCCGCCACGACGGGCGTGTATTTATTTATTTTGTTGACGAACGCGATAACGATTCGTGCGGAACAAACAGCACGCCGTTCGTAACGCGGCAATCGTATCGAGTCGTATTTCGCGCGATATTATCCTCCTCCCTCCCCCGCCCCTGCCGCCGGAAGTTCTTTGTTTAGCGATAGGAGACCGTGCCCCGGCAAATTGCGTAACGCGCGGTAAAATCGTCAACGTCAAACGATTTCGGTTCGTAACGTCCGAACGTTTCGACGATTCCCGGTCGTGTTGTGTGTCTCGTTCGAAATAAAACGAAATCGTAAATGTTTTCGGACTCAAGGCTCCAATGCGAGGCCAATGTGCCGTATACGCGGTTGTTCGTAACGAAACGTTTCGAAGCACACGTAACTTTTTTAATTATTCGACCGAATAAAGCGCGAGTCTTTTTAGAACCAGAGTTCCGGCGACACGTTTATTACGAAAATCATCTAGCAGACGCATTATTGGCGAACTAATTTCCCAGCTGGACGTCGAATACTCGATAGAGTTTCGCTACGCACATTTAGTTGTTCCGCGTTTTTCCGAATAGTCATCGAGCATCGTACGACGTGTCCGTCAAAAAGTCGACGAACCACGCGCGAATAGGAAGTCCTAAAATAACTGTGTCGCCGTCTACTCGGATATGAGAAGAAAGAGAGGAAGATTAGAAAATGCCGAATGGAAGAAAATTACTAGTTCGTGAACCACGACGATTCACACGCTCCGAATAAAAATAACGTTTTCATTTATTTATACGCGTATATATGTGTATACGCGTATACCGCGTGTTTATATATATAATAAGAAAACCGAGATAAATTGAATATTTAATATTGAAAAGTGGCTTTGAACTCTCGGGCTCGGCCCTTTGTTGCCGCCGGGGTTCGGTTGCCGGGGATACGACGGATACGATAAAACCGGCCGGCGTTTATTCATAATGTTAGATAGAAAGGGTCTACTGCCCGTCCACCTGTCTACCGTCCAATCGAATAATAAATTTTGATTTATCATTTGCGGCGTGCAATCCACGAGCACGTCAATTATTATAATTGACAAACCGTTTGTGATTCTCGTATTACGTATTACACGTATGTGCACTTCGATATTATTAACTTTAAAAACAAAACGAAAATTGTCGCGGCCAGCCGTTAATGTCCGCAATGTTGTCACGCGCCGTTCGCCGCCGTCGCGTAATTCCTATATTTAGGAAATATAAAATTTATAAAAAATACAAAAGGCGTAGCAAATAATATCGAAACGTCATCGTCGACGTAAAACGGACTACGCGTATAATCAGTTTGGTGAAGAAACGACGAATTGTAAACAAAGAACTCGTCGAAAAACGGCCGAAAAATGTGATAACGTAAGTATTGGAATTATAAGTACCCCTACGTACAAACGTGAATTTCAGAACAGCGAAGAACGACGAAAAGCGCGTGACCGTCGTTAAACGTATTTGTTGTCTTTTCGAGTATTTACGCTGGACGTGTTTCAATTTTTTCCCCCTCAAATAGCCGAAATATTCGAAACGAACTCGTTGTCGATCGCGTATAAGCGCTATATATATTATTTTTTTCGGACGAAATATTTTTCGTTCCAACGCGGAATTCCGAGCGCGACACCGGAAATATTCGACGTTTGCGCCGCACACATCTACGTCCCGTCGTATATAGCTCTGTCTCTGAACGACCTCATCAAATCAAACGCGGGACGCGCGTACGCCGGAAAATAGTCCACGTCGTCGATGAGAAACTGTGACGCGACCTCCCGTAACTTTGGGCCGAACGTCTCGTTGAAACGTTTCTTGAACGTCTACACACGAATTACACAGACGGTAACGTGGCGTACGATTTCGGACGGTAGACGAAAACGCGTACTTACTTTTTTAGTATTGTACTTGGATATCAACCTGGCCAAGTTGTCGCACTGCAACGACGTTTCAACAACAACAAAAAATGGTTAGTGAAAATCGTTCGCGCCTCGCCCGTATTTTACGACACTGATATTTACGTGTGTACCTTAATGTTCTTATTTAGGATGCGCGTCGTATTCTCCATGAATTTTTCAAACCTATCCGAGTACATCGGGTACGCCCAAGGCTCTTCGAAATAATCGAAAAAACACGGAATGGACTTGGTGTACAACCGGTACTTAAAGTCGTTGAACGATTCCACGTTTTTGCCACACACGTGTATTAAATTCGTATACTTGAAATCCTAATCGGACGGTTAGGATGATAATAATAATAATAATAATGGTTTCGTCGGTGCGCCGGCGACGACAATTTGCGTACGAACGATATACGGAGGCGGAAAAATGTAATTTCCGCGTGCGCGCGAACGAAAACAACGGAAACGATAAAAACCACCTGCGACTCACTACTTTCGAATAGCAAAACAACTCCAACACTTTGCCTTCGTCGTTCACGGCGATTTCGAAATAGCCCCTGTCGGCGTTTCTGGTCTTCAGGACTTTCGCCTTCTGCGTGCCCATCAAACCGGGAACGATGGCGTGTAGATAATTGTACTTGCCTGGCAACCGACAATACTCGGTCAATGGTTGGACGAACTTCGCGTCCTTCCAGCGGTCTTCGACGATGTTCAACTGTTCCAACAGCACGCCGGCCACCCGGGCGCCGATCTCCACGCTGTTATATCTCGTGTGCGAACAGCGGTCCTGTTTGAACTTCGCTACGGGACCGGCGGCGTACACGTTTTCGTTGCTAGTCTCGAACGACGAGTTTACAATCAAATGACCGTCGAACCTTATCATGGACTTAATAATCCCTGAAAACGCGAAACGTGTACCTCGCGATATTCGGTCGCAACGTTTATACGACGCGTCGGGCATAAGGGTACAAGGGCGTGTGCCCGACGGGAGGGACGACGAGTTTTTCCAATTTCGTTATTTGTTTTCATATCGGTTAAGAGCGCGCGAATTTTTCCGACGTAAACGAAGATATTTCGCTTTCAAATTTAAAACTGTAAAACCGAAACGGTACTATTCGAATCGACATTTCAAACGTTTTCTTAAACGTATTGTACGTTTTCCAAAATTACGGACGAGTTATTATTATGTAAGTTAAACGGTTTTTTTTTCCCGTAGATATTTAACACGTAATTTGTGTTTATCATAAATGTATACGACGACGATTTTCGAATTGAAAAATTTGCACCTGAAGTCAGTAGAAACTTCCCTCAACCACTTAAATCGAATGTTAACGTTTTAGTACTCTTTAATAATTAGAACGATTCCAAATTACTAGCGACTTGGTGAAATGAATAGTGATATTGATTTTGAACTTTCAGAAATTAAACTTATGAGACATGGATACATTTTCATTTACCCCATCCCTTCTTATATAAAACTCTGATCACGTCACTAATTAGATACTGATTGATATATATACCACCAAGAAGTTTCGAAAAATATAATGTCGTTAAATTCACGAAAACTACTTTGACAATTAACGCGGCGTATACGTAGTGAAAAAAGCGCTTACATAACCTATTTATGTCCTGAATACGCTTGCGATCGAACCAAAATAACCCGGCACAATTAATCTCCAAGTTTTTCTTGTCGGACTTAAACGTCACTCGCTCTATTTTCGTTTTGTTTTTATTTAGTCTCCACGAATCGAAATTGAAACGCTTGAACACGCGCACACCCTGCTTTTGAAGTTCATCGTGGACGGCCTTCGCGATCTGATTTTGACAAAAAAAACATCTTTCGAATCTTCCTTCGTTATATTGTTCAGCGCGAACGTCCAAATTACTTACGAACTCGTTGGAAAAAAGGCTGTCCATATAGTTCAATCTCACGTAAACAATTCGAGATCCATCTATGTTGTTCTCGAGAAGAACGTTAATTACTGTCAACGATTCCAGATAGTTTCCGTACACGATAATTACTAATAAAGCGACACGAACCAAACGAAAACGATTTTAAAAAAAAACGTATAAACGATTCGATTGTTTTATTGAGAAAGTGGCCGATTGAAATTACGTCGAAATTCTCGCAGTGCGTTAACTTGAATTCTATACTACGGTCTTTTATATAGATGTACTCGACGTACGAACGTTATTTATTATAAACTCGAATATTACTTTTATTATCGTTTTTCATTGTCTTGATATAGTTGTGAGCGTATACGGCGTCGCGTTCCGAGTTCAATAAAAATAAATTTTCTATAGTATCGTTGTTGGTACTGCAACTGTCGTCGAAATGATTGCCAACACGATAATACGCGTGCACGTTTATCAAAATTTGTCGCACCGTTCGCTTAACATATACGCGAGTATAATATAATAAAATACGTTACGACGTACCTGTGTAATTTTATCCTAAAGTTAGATTTCACTTCGTCTTCCTTAACAGAATACGTGAATTGTTCACCGTTAAACAAAAACAAATAATCGTAACTCATTTCGTTCTCGTTAATTATTATAAATTTATTGAAACTAAAATCAAAAAAAAATCTTCAAATTTCTTTCAACGAAAAATTAAAAAAATAAAACCCAAATTAATTTTTTTTTACGTTAACGCAGAATAGTTTAAAATTCGAACGCTATATAAGTTATATATTAATTAAATCGCGTTATTTATTATTGTGTTTTTTCTTAATTCCACCACCTTTGTCGAAAATTATAAAATAAACTACAAACCTATCAATCGCCGTTACAGTGCCGATTTTCACGTTCACGAATGTAAATAATCCTATAGATTTCATGTAATCGTAATTATAGTGTGCTACTTTTGGAACCATGCAATCCTCCGAGCCGGTTAATTTAGTTTGATACGGTAAACCATAATTAGAAACGAGCACTATATTTTCGAAGTTAACGCGTTGATTGACTGGACTGAAATGAAAATAAAATATTGAACGCCGAAACGGATAGTCGATTTAACGTCCAAACGAATGATTGTATTAGTTTCTCTTATTTTATAAAAGTTACGTTACCGTTACTTGTTTGACTATTTCGTAATTTTATGAACGTACGTAAAAATGCACGAAACACGATTTAGTTCGTTTGGACTTAAAATAAGCCAAATTAAGAAATTCGGCGTAGATTCCCTGTGTGTATTCCGCATAAAAAAGAGCGTCTCGTTTATACTACGCGCCTGACGCGTAATCGAAAAATAATTAAAAACGATAAATAAGTTCCCGAGGTTTCACAATTTCGAAATGTTATACTGTAGTCCGAAAAAGTCTGAATAAAACCGAATATCGCTTAAACACGAGACCTGTTCGGAAACTCAACGACCGAATCAATCGTCGTTTAATTATTTCGAAATGGCCGCGTTACTAACGCCCGTATTTTTTATCCGGTATTATTATTTTTGCTTTCGTAAATGTACGATACACGTTATTCACTTGAACACTAGACTTTCTAAAAATGACAAAGCCGCTATAGACGCTCCGACCACGACGATCTTGACGTCCATTGACATTTTTTGGACGGTGCACATTCGCATATTAATGTGGTACAGCGCGAACTTTTCGTCGTGATCAAACTCGTTTTCATCCTTAAATCGTATAGGGAAACGCGGTCTCACGGGTATTAGTTCCTTAAGTCCGCTAATGTATGAAAACTTGTGCTACGCGTGAAAACAGAACGGCGTTATTTTCTACTCGGCCCTTATTTATTTTTATTTTTATTTACGGTGTTAACACAAATTAAAACACCCCTTCTCCCCATTACCATTCGGCGAAACAAAATGCCCGAAAAATTCGATATATTAAAACCGTCGACCGCGTTTTTTCTAAATAATAATATACAGAATATTAATAATTTATAGAGTTCAGTAGAACTTCGTCGAATAGCGTATATTATAAACTTACGTTTAAAAATAAAGCTACGATAAGATAAATCCTTTCTCTTGCTCTATGTCTACGCCCTAGTCATTACACAACGGTGATTCGAATATTGTTTAACGAAAACGTAACGTTGAGAATAGTTGTGGCATTTTTAACGAAATCGAAACGATAAAAATAGGGTCCACAATTATTTACCGCGTAATTACCCGCTAATGGAACGTTTCGAAATTCACCGTGCCACGGCTAGCCTACGATAGGGTACGTAAATATAACACGCGCGGCACTTAGCTACGTACGTATTCCATCGTAGTCGAATCCGAATATAGTATGTAGAACAAACAATTCAAATTACTGGCTTCCATTACACGCTTTAGATAATAACGAGTCCTCTTCAACAATATCCTTTTAAAATCCATATTGAGTAGAATCGCCGAACGATTACAGGCCAGACTGGGATACACGTACCGAGACACGTCGAAATGATCGCACAAATATTTCATGTTGTAGTTCAACCTGGCGTAGAGAACGAAGAAAAAAATATAATACACGTTTCGAATATGGGACACCGAACGAAAGATCGACAAGATCGCGTCTCGGACGGGGAATATTATCGGGTATTATTCGGATACCTACGAACGCGCCGACAAATCTGAAACCAATAAAACGTTACACGCCGAACACACGCACTATCAAATAACGTACAACACACTAACTGCGCTTTTATAAGCAGCGTCGATAATCAGTCGTGATAAAACGACGCCTCCGGAATTTTAGTCCGCGATATATATATATATATTGAAATAATAATAATGATATTGAAATACGGTTTAAACACGAAAACAATTTGAATCAATAAGTACCGGATAACGCAATATCCAATTGGTTTGTTATCGCAAAAGAAAATGAACGATTTATATCTGGTGTCTTCGAAAACCGATTTGGATATGTTGTCCGATATGACGTTTTTAAATGGGTGTGTTTCGATTAAGGATTCTATTATTTCCAAATGTTCTTCGGTGACCAGTTCACAAGTGAATTTCCTAACGTAATAATAAACGAACGAATGAACCGTTTTAAACGTAACGAAGTCGGCGAATATTACCGTAAACACTCACCCGAATACGGAAGATCGATGTAGTATGAAAAGTTGGCCCATGGGATAACTACGATTAGGTTTCAAAAAGACTCTCTGAAACGCGTGTTTTTGTTTTAATTAATTAAAAATAATCGAGCACGCGATAATATACTGTGTACGTACGCAAAAATACTTCTTAAATTTGGCCAAACTCGTCGTACGTAAGTTCAATAAACAGTACTCGTACTGAGGGAATTTGTTGAAAAGTTTCACGAAATATTCCCACGATGCTCTGATAACAGCGAATTAACCGCGCGTCAAAATAGATATTATCGGTATTCGTCGCCGAAATAGCGAATACGGAATTACGTGTCCTCGTCGATTTCGTCGATCAACATCAGTTCGATCATAAAAGCTGTTTTCTTGTAGATCAATTCTGCGTTGGTCGTGTTGTTTATCAACGAATCGCTCGAGGTCATCGTAACGTTAGTGCCGATAATCGGCTGGCTGCTGTACTTCGAGGAGTCCATTAAAACAACTGATAATTAAAATCGTTTTAGAAAATAAGTTTCGGCCCGTGTCAATTTTATCCACGCAATAGTGTTTTTCGCAAATATTAACGATTAACCGTGAAAGAAAATAACGAATATAACGCGCGTTTGACGACGAGTTAATTATAACGTCCTACCAAAATCCAACCAAATCCAATACAAAATGTTTATCGTAATTTTACGAGTACGTTAATTTATAAACAAATGAATTAATAAATTACTTTTAGCTGGTTTGTTATTGTATACGTGTTGATAATCGAAATTCATACTGTTCTCGGTTATTTTCGAGGAATATAGCTCGGCATAAATACTCATGTCACTGCTCCGTTGATGAATTATGTGAGCATTCAATTTCTTGATGATCTTATCTATACCGTCCATTTCTATGGACGTATCCAGTGCTATGTCACTAATAGTTAGAATAATATCGTTATCGTTATAAATGAACACGCGCGCGGATAAGAAAACGAAATCTTTCGAACGTGTCAACTACCGAGGTTTTTCGATTCTGATTACAAAAATTCCGTCCGGACGACATTCGTGAAGGTTACGATTAACGTATACGGCGGAATTCGCCGATAGAACCGGGTGAAAATTGGAAAATGTGCGCGCGCGCGCTCTTCGGCGAGAAATTTCGATAAAAGAAAACGGGTTTGCGACGAACGGCGAAATGAAATTGTCCCGGGGACGGTGGGCGTCGAACGACCGACGATTTTTGAAACGTCTGGCTGGATTTTCGCGCGGTAACGAGACCACGAAATAAATCGCCGCGAACGAAACGCTAGAACGCGCGAATTTGAAACGAACGAATTACGCGGGCACACAGGTTCGCGGTTAAACGACCTCGGTCGTCGCGCACACGGAAACGTTAGAGTAACGGGCGTATTTACTATTGGTCTTTGATGTCCTGTATTTTCTTGGTGGCGCCCGGTATTTGTAATACATTATTGGTATACGATTGATCTTTTTCGAACTCGATCAGTCCCGTGAACTGCCTTAATTCGAACACGTTATCCAAGAACTGATAATCCACGTCCAAGTATATAGTGATCAATCCGTTGGCGATTTTCTGTCGAACGAGTATTTGTAGAAAACACGCTGACCCTCATGAATCCGACGACCCGTTATATATACATCAATATCGTCTCGAATAACCGGGCACAATGTACGTATATAATCAATAACGGTTAAGACGGCTTACCAACGGCACAAAGTTCAGACGGTTTTGCCCGGGATACTCGAGTATTTTCGCCAAGCTGTACTCGCCGTAACATTTGTCCAAAAAGTCCAATCTTCCGCCCAAGTAAGCCCTTAGGTCAATGAAATCGTCCACCCTGCGAACCGACACGGAATTAACGCGCGTGGCGTCGACCGTCGCGCGCGTTCGCGTATACTGAGCTTCGCGTAAATGGATCTGGTTGATACTGCGCTCTCTGGTGTGGTACCAAATCTCGGGACATCCGAACTTCGCGTCGTACGTAACGTTTTTAGCGGGCAACGCGGTAAACATGGCGCGGATCCGTGCGCCTAGACGATAAAACCGTTAACTTAAATTCAATAATTCATACCGCGGCGACGGATATGTGTGTATGTGTGTGTGTGGGAGGGAGGAAATGTTCAACCCTTTACGCTCACAGATTTTCGTTCGGGGCAATTTCAAAAATATCACGTTGTTGATGTCGGACATTTGGATATAAACTTGTTTGAACAGCACCGGTAAGTGGTCCAAACTCTCGACGCACCGAAATAGAAACACATGAACGAACAGCGTGTTGTACTCGTTCACGTCGTTCAGGCTGAAAATGGCGGGGAAAATCAACGAGAGAAAGAGTCCGCCGTGATCGGATAATAGAAAGTGTCGCGTACTCGTAAAAATGGTCGAACCATTCCGTCCAGCGGTCGCACGCCACGCAAACGATGGTGGGCCGATCGGAAAACGAGATGAAAAACGTAACGTCGTCGTTGCAATCGATTTGACACAACGACAACGAGTTGTCCGTTCTGAGGAAAATATCGAAAATAATTACGACCGGGGACACGCGCCTCCATGACGAGTTTGCCGACTACTACGAGGCGTATTCGTGACACGAAAACGCGCCCACGCGTACATTACTCGGGCGATGTCGCAGAACCCGAACATTTGATACGCTTTGTCGGTGAGCAATTTTTCGATTTTCGGTAAATCCTTCAATTTCGCTCTCCTCCACAACGTTTTGCCGTCCTGCAATCGGTCATGTCGATTTCAAATTATACCCGGGACGCGGTTACCGCGCTCTACCTCGAACATGGTCACGCCGAAGCGTCGGACCAGCTTCCGGTCCATTTGGCGCGGTAACCGAAACAAAACGGCGAAAGTTCGGTACTCGATCGTACCGTGGCGACACTTGTAAATACGATCACAACTGGCCGCAGTTCACCGGGACAACGGATTCAACGGAGCCAACATAACATAATTCGTACAATTACGGACGCCCCCCTCGGCCGTGTCGACCGCGTCGTGTACACGACGACACTTGGATTCCACGCGAACAGACAAATTGTTCGTCGCTTGTTTATGACCCATTTTCGTACAGAATACTCCGGTTTTTAATTTACTTTCCACCGAGGCGTGGTTGACACGACTTCCTTGTTAGGCGCGCGAAAGACAATTTCGAAAACATAACGCAATTATCGACACATTAGTACGATTTTAGTCGAACCGAATTTTCTTGGTTTTTTATTATCATTATGATATATTTCGAAAAAATTGACTTTATTTTCTGAAAAATTCCGTCAATTTCTGTCAAAATATAGCCTTTTAAATATTAACACAATTTTTTCACGACAGATCTATTATACGTTAGATTTTATACAATATTTTTAGTCTGATAAAAAATTATTGAAAATCATTAAATATCGTTGTTTTAATTGGTTAAATTTGTACGTAAGAAACTAATTTATTTATGTAAATTCGTAACGTTATATACAAACATTTAAAACGAAACGAAAATGCTACGACGTCCTACATATATTCCCGAGTTCGTTACAAGTACGACAAATATTTCTTTTAAACGTTTTTCTTAGCTAAATCACTGGAAAAAAATTCTGTTTACATAAAAATTATATGCAACGTATCTAATGTTTCTGTCGAGTTGAGACATGTGCAAAGAAACCCGTTATATTTTAATATTTATTTGAAAATAATAAAACGTTAAAAACAATATAGTCTTAAAAAAATAATTACAAAATCATTTATAGTTGAAATTATTTTCAACGTAATATACTACACTTAAATTATTATTTATTATCTTTACACATTATACCCGTCATTATTGATGCATATTGTATTATGACTATTATTTTGTATATTATATGTGTGTATTTTAGACAGTTAATATGAAATTCCAACTGCAATCTTGAAAACATTTCATCCTGGACATTTATTGAACAACACATACCTACACTTTCATATCATGAACCAAAAAAGCAATTGTATTTCAATGGGTTTTTTAAAAATTTTACTTGTTGATGTTGAAAAAATCTACAACCTGTGTGCGCATAACATTTTAACTCGAATATCTTTTAATAAAATTTATTTACTATTGAATTAAAAATATTATTATTCGTATATTTGTTCCTATATATAATATACACTTACTTTCACTGTGTAAACGTTAATAACATATTAAAATATCTATAAAATAAAACAGCACAATAAAACATGACTAGAGTAACTAACTAATACGGTTGTAAATTTATCGTCAAATAAAAATATTTTTCAACAAAATTATACAATTTTAAATTATATTTATATTTGTGTGTGTGTGTGTGTGTGTGTGTGTGTGTGTGTGTGTGTATATAATTGAATTTTATTTCAAAAACATTTCACAAAAACTAAATAGTTATGAGATACGTTTAATTTGTGTAACAGTGATATATACAATAAATAGAATTAAAAATATATTTTTGAAAATTATTGCGACAGTATATGTCTTGTAATTTAAAGATTGTTAACTATTAAATAATTGTAGAGTTAATCGATTTATTTATAAAAAATAAATATTAAAGTAAAAGCATAAAAATATATACATATAGCAATAGATAAAATATTACAGATATGTTCATCAATTAGATAAGGAGTCATAGACAAATTGAACTTCCGAATTAATGAAGATTGGCTAAAAATCAACATCAAAACCAAATACCTTCGTAAAAGCGGAAATCAAATTTATCTTAAATATCAGACATCTGAACAAACTCCACGCAGAATATAGTAAAATTCCTACAACATTAAAAATAGTAGCGCGAAAAAAAAATTAAATTGAAACCATTACAAAGTTTATTGAGCGTAACATTATCGAAAAATAAGTTCGCGAACAATATAAAAAAAAATGGAACAATACTTTTACATCATTATTTTCAAATACGTTTCCATTTGACGCGTACTTATTTTTTACTTATAAAACATTGGCACTTTATTTTGTGCCTTAACAATACAATATATCATTCAATCTACAATGGCGAAAATTCTATATAAAAACAATACATTTTTCACTTTGTATGGAATCTAAACCGAAACATAGTCATTAAGAGCAAGCGTGCGAAATTATTTCAGCGCTATACACGACAACTCAATTTCAATTGTGTTATACCTTTTTTTACATCTACAACGCGTACAAATTATATATATCGACACCCTTGTCAAATTTCGATACATCGAGCGAACAGAATTCATCATCTGGAAAGGTTTGAATAAATATGTCTAACGTTGGGACGGCGAAATCCGAGCCATCACGACTGGACTACCCAATTTGTATGGCATAATCTTGCGATCGATTGAAAATTCACATATCGGTTCAAAATTGTTTCCGTAAAATCGCCCATAAGTCGGGTGATTTACCGAATGCCTGTTTTTCCTCTCAAAATTGTTACGTTCGGTAGTGGTCAATAAACAACAAACCGTTCTGTCAGCTACTGGACTAAAAAGAAATTTTAATCAACAATTAATTACAAATCACCGACTACACGTTCACAAAAAACCTCGACTACCTTATTGAAATCATGATCCATGAACGAAAAACATTCATTTCGAGAACATCGTTTTCGTTTTTCGTGGCGCCGAACGCACGCCGTGTTCAGTACGACGACAACTACTTATTACGATCGTTCCGACCGTAAAAGTAATGCAACAGAACAGGTCGAATAGAACAGAACACAATACGTAAATCCTTATCGCTATCATCCGTGTTTCGATGGGCGAACACGAACATATGTTGGAATAGTCGGTGACGACGGCCACGGTAGCTACGGTTGCGGCGGTGGAGCGGTGGCAGCAACGGCAGCGGTAGTTACGGTTGCGGCGGTGGAGCGGTGGCAGGAACAACGATGGTGTTGGTGGTGACGATGGTGACATCGGCGGCCACCGCAGCGCTACGGTTGCGGCGGTGAGACAGTGGCAACAACAGCGATGACGACGGTGACGCGTCGGTGGGGCGGTGGTGGTGGAGCGGTGGCAGCAGCGGCGATGACTACGTTCGTTGACGGTGGTGTAAACGGTGGCGGCGGTGGGGCGGTGGCAGTATCAGCAACAGCAACTACGATGTGACGCGTAATACTCGCCGTTTATTCCATGACGGAAGCCGTGTATTCAATCCATTGTGGCGTGTGTTAACGGGCGGTGTTGATAAGGCAAACGCCGAGTCGCCGCCTAGCGCACGAATCAATAGTCGAACAGATAAGGAGAGAAACGACATTACGAACGACAGAGAGAGAGAGAGAGAGTGAGTGAGTGAGAGACTGTGATAGGAGAAAACAAAAAACAACCAAAATTCGCGATAATCCAGAAAAAGTCGTCCTCCCTCGTCGAACCATAATTGTTAACACGTAGTCGTCGTCGTCCTCGTCGTTCCTTTTCGTGTTCTTTGTTTACGTTATTTACTATCGTCGTGGTTTTGTTAACCGCCGGAACCATCGACATACGTACGCGCCCGTTCCCGATTCCGTCGCCATGATCGGCGGACTGTTCATGTACAACCACAAGGGCGAGGTGCTTATATCGCGCGTGTACCGCGACGATATCGGCCGGAACGCCGTGGACGCGTTCCGCGTGAACGTCATACACGCCCGCCAACAAGTCCGGTCGCCCGTCACCAACATTGCCCGCACGTCGTTCTTCCATATACGCCGCGCGAACATTTGGCTGGCCGCGGTCACCAAACAAAACGTCAACGGCGCAATGGTGTTCGAGTTCCTGATCCGATTCACGCAGGTGATGCAATCGTACTTTGGCAAGATCAACGAGGAGAACATCAAGAACAACTTCGTGCTCATCTACGAGCTGCTCGATGAGATACTGGACTTCGGCTATCCGCAGAACTGCGACACAGGCGTGCTCAAAACGTTCATCACGCAAACAGGCGTGAAGTCCCAGAGCAAGGAAGAACAGATGCAGATCACATCCCAGGTAACCGGACAGATCGGCTGGCGGCGCGAGGGCATCAAATACCGTCGCAACGAGCTGTTCTTGGACGTGTTGGAGTACGTCAATCTGCTCATGTCACCGCAGGGCCAAGTGCTATCAGCCCATGTTGCCGGTCGCATACTCATGAAGTCTTATTTAAGTGGCATGCCTGAATGCAAGTTTGGTATTAATGACAAAATCGTCATGGAGTCCAAAGGGACCAAGATTATTGATGAGACAGGTTCGAGAACGGCTTCTGGCAAGCCCGTGGTCGTCATTGACGACTGTCAATTTCATCAGTGTGTCAAACTGTCTAAATTTGAAACCGAACATTCCATAAGCTTTATTCCACCTGACGGTGAATTTGAGTTGATGCGTTACCGTACAACTAAGGACATTTCGTTACCATTCAGAGTGATACCATTGGTGCGCGAAGTGGGTCGTACACGTATGGAAGTAAAAGCGGTGTTGAAGTCCAACTTCAAGCCATCATTGTTGGGACAAAAAATTGAAGTGAAAATACCCACTCCATTGAACACTGCCGGTGTGCAACTGTTGTGCCTGAAAGGCAAGGCCAAGTATAAGGCCTCAGATAACGCTATTGTGTGGAAAATCAAAAGGATGGCGGGCATGAAGGAAACTCAACTATCAGCGGAAATTGATCTATTGGAGACTGACACTAAGAAAAAATGGACCAGACCACCAATTTCGATGAATTTCGAGGTACCATTTGCACCTTCCGGATTCAAAGTCAGGTACTTGAAAGTGTTTGAACCAAAATTGAATTACTCTGACCACGATGTCGTCAAATGGGTTCGTTACATCGGACGCAGTGGACTGTACGAGACTAGATGCTGATCAAACGAATCTATTATATTATTACATCGTCCCTATCCGAATATTTCCTAATTAAATTTTTCCTCCATTATCATCTTCAAACATACATACCCGTCTTTCTAAAATCAATTACCTGTTAAATTATCGGTTTGTATAAACGATTTGTTTACCTACGCTACGATGAAATCGTTTTGTGTTATCTAAACTAGTCATTTATACGTATTTTGTGAAACGCTATTATTTAATAATTAAATAAGACCCCGTCTACTTATGAATAATGTGAAACGAATATCCAAACTATTAGTCTATATATATATAATATATATATTTATTTATTTATTTTTTGTTAGGAATATCCATTGTCGTTGCAATGTATTATTTAACTATTATTGTATTTATTATTACCCACTGATATTTTTTTTTTAATCGTTCGTATACATATATATTTATATATTTTTTTTTTATACTTATTACGATCTACGTTTTATATCAATTTTTCTGGCAAAAAATTATTTATTATTTATATTTAAAACGATAGTATAGACATTATACTATAGGTAAATTATAATACGCGACAGGTTTGTTCATTATTGCGACATTGATTCTGTACCGCGAACAATATACAAACTGGTTCATTATAATAATATATATTACTGTATAGCAAAGCATGTTATTATTTGCATACGTACTATTGTACCACCCACGTATTTCCATATAGAAAAAATTAAAACCTTAGGTGAAACTTTGTAACCATTATCAGCCAATCAGTGATTGTCGCTGTACAAATATGCGTACAGTTTACGGATATTTCACTCGGCTTCTGACGGATTTAAATAAAAAACCGTTTTCTAATTTAAATCGTTCACAACAACGAACTGCACCATCGGTCCAAGTGAGCTGTCGTCAATATTCTACGACCATATGTAGTGGAAAAAATAAGTACGGTTGAACAGAAATTATTATTAGCGGCGACGTTATAACAAATTTTTGATTGAAATATCAAAACTGTTCACGAATCAATTATTCGCTCATTGGAAAACAGTTTTATACATATAAGCGCTATATTAACGCCCTCGATCCGATAATAATAATAATAATACCTAACAAATAATAAATGTACGGCTATTACTTAACATATAAACGTACGACTACGCTTAGTCCTTTTTAATTGATCATTGCGTTAGGAAAATAAAACTTACTGTTTTGAGCAAATTTCAACGTAATTGATGTAGCGGTTAGCTTGACTAAAACTTGTAAAACTTCCTCGAATAGCCAATCCATAAATAATCAATATCATGTATTGCTAAATAGGATAACGTGCACAAATACAATACAAGTCGAACATTATATAATCGGTTAATACTTTATTGTTACAATTTTCCTTACAAACATTAGGTTTATATAATCAACTGACAACAAT
>JAIPRN010000660.1:0-71925 GCA_025469175.1 Geopemphigus sp. TES_GeoC_2020
CGACACGGAACAACGGCGGTGGTACGCGATCGAGTTTAGCGCGAAACTCGCGAAAAAACACGACCGAAACACGTCGGAACGTTCTGTTCGATAACAGAAAAGCTCGCGGAGAATGCTTACACAAACACGGTGTTTTAGATACGAAAAACGATTTTAAAAAGGGTTTCGACCGAAAGAATCATTCTCTACTTAATTTCCCACGACGGATCATCTACGTATATTTCGAAAACGATCATTTATAATTTGTCGTAACTTTTTAATAATTTAAAATAAAAAACGAGTACGTTTAGTTTGTTTGGGACACACTTCAATCATGTACAATAGTAATTACTGATTAGTATTGGAAGAACCGATAATACGGAAGAATTGAAAAAACAATTCGATTTCATTACACGTCGAGCTTATTGTAAATATTTATTCATTTTTTTTTTTTTTGGTTTTCGATTTACGGGGGTTTTTGTCAACGATTTTGGCACTATTGTATAAAACGTTTCAATATAACACAATGTATATATACATACAAAATCGAAGTGACGGGTATCAATGTACCCTAGCACGCGAACGCACGTACATACAAAACATTATTCCGTAATGGCGTAGGGTTCCCTTTTGTTGAAAACGATTTATACGTCGCCGCGGGGGACGGTGAATTAAGATACTTTCGCGGAAAAGGGCACCATTAAGTGGAAGGTATATTGAATTTGTTTTCGAGCGAACGTCCCGTCGCCGGAAAACGGGTAAGAGATCCTCCGAAACGGACCGGAACGTCCAGCACATAACGACGACGCGCAGTGAATCATCGAAAATCCGGATGTTCCGAACGGCGTGTGTACGCGAGGGGCAAACAACGAACGCGAGACGTCCGACGAGAATCGACGCGAACGTTTCAAAAAACAAAAAAAACACATAACCGACGAAGGAATAATTGTAGACGACGAGTTCACGGAATTTCGAAAGCGCGCGTTAAACGATTTTACTCGGTAACGTTTATGATTCTAATAGCCGAAAACGGCGTGGCGTTACAGAAATATCCGCGGTACACAAATTACGGGCAATTCTCATTTAGTTCACCGACAAACCGTAAGTAACACGACTGTAGAGTGGTGGTGGTGTAAACGAATCGGCGCGCCACTTTCGGTGAATAATTCGTATAATTTAGATGTTCCATTTCGTAATTAGCCGTTTATCGTCGTCGAGGGAAATGTTCGGCGTCTCTCGGACTAACCTAACCGACTTTACGTACGGTTTGGATCGAATGTACCCGTCGTCGTCGTCGTCGTCGTCGTCATTTTGATCGTAAACCGTTCGCGGTAGACTAGCGGCGGTAACGCACACGCACGCAGCGAACGGACGACCAGCCGAAATTAGATAATTCGACGGGTTCGAAAAAACGATCGTCGACGGTACGAGAAGAAGACGGTTTTAAAAGTCGTAAAAATTCGTCGAGAGGTTTAAAATTTCCGGTAATAAACCGGCGGCGCGGCGGGGTGTCCTTGGGTAACGGCGGCGGTTATTTATCTTTTTACGCGTTACGTAATAACACGTGCCCCGAAAAAGCCATGTGTTATATATACCCCCTCCCCATCCCCACTCTCGCTCGTGAAATCCGTGGCTCTTCGGTTCATTTCCATTTCGACCCATTACCGGAAAGTTCACTCACGAAAGTACGCTACCGGTGTGTGACCCGGCAACGTTCGTTTCGAAATAACTTCCAAGCGGAAATCTACGTTGTTTTTTTTCCCCGCTTCCCCAAGGAACAATTTTACCGTATATTTGTTCGTATATCTTCTGGTAGCGGTCCGCGCAGGATATTGCGGTCGGTTTAACGATCCCGCCTTTTTATACGCTCGCAATGATTTATATATATATATAGCGTTTACGTATATACCTCGCGTAAGAAGAAGACCCACTCACTCTGTAGGCGACACGATTTTCGTCGATGCGCGCTAAGTGTATTACTTACGTCGTTACGAATCCACTGTCCAGGAATTTCATTAAACGAGAAACCGTTATTGGAACAGGAGTGGGAGTAGAGAAGATGACGACACGAAACGCTTTTCCGGTTCGTTTTTTTTTTTTTTTAATACTTACACGGGCGATTTGTCATTATTGATTAACGCTGCCCGGTACGGAAATAGATACGATTTTGAAAGAAAACATTAATAACTTAAATAATTTACCGTCTCTCGGAGGTGTGACGTTGTCGAGTTATTATCATTGTCTACGTAATACTACATACATACACAGAGAGAGAGAGGAGGAGGGGAGTTCAGACTCAAGGCAACACATTTTTTTTGTAAATGTAATTGGAAAATAGTTGTCGGCCAATGATACGGTAGTGAAATAATGGAATACTTTTTGTATTATTTTCGACGTGAATATTTCAATAATAGTAATAATAACACGGACACAGATGACGAAGCGCGGTATTGGATTCGTTTTCAAAACACACGTTTATAATATACATCCTCTTCTAATTACGATACATACATACACACACACACACACACATAATGTATATATACATACGGAGAGGATGGTATTTGAAAACAAATCGTTTTTTTCTCGTCTTCAATTACCGTCGTGCCATGGAGCGTGTTTTCCGGTCCGCGCACGCGCGCGCGTGTGGTTGACATCCTATACACTAAACGCAAATATTTATCGTGTACGACGCGCTTTGTAGATAGTGCACCGATATACGAGGGAGAGGAACGAAATATTGAAATATGACGATCGTACCACGACGAGCTATTGTAATACTACGCGCCGCGTGCGCAAGTTCGAAACGTCTATCCCGAGTTTCGTATTATTTTGGGGACCCCGTGTTCCGTTTTGTAACGTTTTAATTCTCTCGTGCTCCTCTATCGCATAGATAAAACGCTCTAATCGTAAAGGCGAATTTACAGTAGCTGTCAGTCAGTGTCATTAGACGGCGGGCATAGAACAATATCGTATCCACCGTTTATAGTATCGTATTTTTTGTTCTAATTGTTTTGGGGTTCTCGATTGTTTTGATACAATCTATACGGTATGGGACTGCTAATAAAAAACTACAGCGTGCATAGTGTTTCACTGTCCCTCTACTGACGGTACGGGGAAAAAATTAAATAATAACATAATTTAAAAATTTTCGATACGACAATACGTTTTAGTAGCGATCTAAAAGAAATATTATTTTTCTTCGAAGTTCGGACAGAAAATACTCCGCGCGTTCGTCGCGCGCCCTCGTACGGAATTTTCGAAAAAAGGAACTCGAAACTATTGTTATTTAAACGTATTTTCATCGACAAGACAAACTTTGAAGCACTATTGTACATTTACGATACTCGAATTTGAAACGTTCAAATAACAACTGAATATTATATACACACGCGCACGCATATAGGATATGGACCAACTACATCGATCGTATTTTTTTTTTTTGTACGAAAAGTACGCGATTTTAATGCTTTATATATCGGTCTCGATGAGTACAACGAAAAAAGACTCGCGCGGTAGGGCCCCCACCACTCTAGGCCACTAGCGTGGACGGAGGAGTCGTTCCCGTGGACCGTATTACAATTTTCCAGCCACGCTGGAAGTGTGTACGAGTACACGACGATTTTCAAAAAAGCCGAATACCGCCGCGGTATTATTAAACGAGAACGCGCCGCCGGACGATACACGGGCAGATTGCATTTATCGCTACGACGAAATTGCACGGTTATCATACACACCTTGTGTGACGGCGTTATATTTGCTAAACGTACGTAAACACGGGCTTATAAGATAACGAGTTGAAAAGAAGAGCCCGCCGAGAGTTCACGCGCGTCGTATTATGCGATACACACACACGCGCGCGGGCGCGCGCACTTGCGTTGTTCGTTTCGTGTAAATAATTGGTAAACGCGGGAACCCCGAGAAGCGACGGCGGCGATCAACGATCAGGAATAATCCGTTTTCAACGGATACCGCCGGGGCGAAGGGTACACGAATAATTTTACGGTTTTACACGACGAAATCGTTTCGTTCGTATTAATTTGCGCACGGACACGTTCGATAAATAAGAGACGCGACACGAACGTTTGTCCGATATACGTACGAAAGGGCTGAATGGCAGCGTAGAGAACCCGTATTGCTTGTACGAGGGCTGGATGTGAGGGGGAGGTTTGTTTGTTACAACTTCCCGTAATAGTATACAAGTTGAACCGCCGTTCTAGCACGTTCGCGCCACCACCATCCTTTCCCACTACAGACAGACGACAATAGCGCGCGCGCGCGGGTGAAATTGTTTATTTTTTTTCTAATTTGTCATATCGGACAAGGCCCGGGGAGGGGCGGCGTGTGGAAACAGTATTCGAAAAACGCGTTTTGGGCGTCGATCGTGGATCGGTTTACTAAATGTTTTCGCTCAAGCCGTTGTTCAACGTCAAAAATACCGTTTTGTTGGAAACGTTCCACAGAATTCTCGAGATTTTTCACTACCGTGTTTATCGGGTCGGTTTTTTTTTTGCTTTATCGACTATTGCCGCGAAAATACCATAGAGTACACAACATTCATAATAAAAAGTACGCGAAATTGTTCGACGAGACGAAAAATAGCGACGCCTATCCTCCTCCCTCGTCGATAAAAATAAGAATAGCGTATAATTCGGAGCTATACGCACTAAAATTCTCGTCGTCATTCTAGACGTTAATATAAATCGTGAAAAACGTATTTCAAAACTCTAACTAGCGTTTCAAAAACGATTCTAGCGTCGTAGTTTACGATAAGAAATGTCGGGTGTATTCCACAATAAACGTAAACGTCGAGATTTAAAAAATTATTAGACCTTAAGCGACCGCGAGACGTATAGGAAACTGTTAAGGAAAAACTAACGAACGGTTTTTACGCGATGTATCCCCTACCACAACAACTGTAGTCGTTATGAAACGAATTTAATACGTCACTAAAATAGGACGATATTATTTTCGGGAAATTAAAAATTTACCGAAGTCGTAATAAGTTCCGGGCGTACGAGGAGTACAACAAACACGGAGGGGCAACGGGTATATCGACCGGAAGAAATAAACGGAAAATTATTTACGAGTCGCCGAGATTAAATCGCCAAGGACAGTTGGACAGTTGAAAGAAATACGTTTGTAATTTCGCGCAAATTCGTAGGAAGAACGAGGTTAAATTTTATTTCAACGTACGATAGGTTACCGTGTACAGCGATCGGATGGCTGGGGAAGGAACGATATTCTTCGTTTCTCCAAATAGGGTTTCTATTAAAATTTCTCGATTACGGTTCGATCACAACGTCACCGCGCTACGTGTTCGCGGATGTCTTCGTTTTACGTATGGAAAACGAATTCGCTAAAACCGTAAAGGTTTTAGTTCGAAATTAACGACGTCGTTTAAACGCGACTTAACGTCGCGCGTAATAAACACGTCGCAAATTAAAAGGCTTAAGGGAAGAAGAAATTTAAACAAATTATCCGGGGCTTTTTCATTTACGAGGGAATATTACGCGGACCGCGGGCGTTACGGTGACGCCTTGCGCGCAACCTCCCCATCTACCCCCTCCCCCTCGTGTGTCAACAGGTTTTACACGCTTCGGATTTTATTACCCGTTTATCGCTTGGTCTTAAGAAGCCGTACACAGTCGGCTACACTATTGTTCGCTACCAACACGAAACGACGACGACGGACGTTTGGTTTGTTCTCGTTCGGGGGAAAAATGAACAGTTTGCCTTCGTCCTCCCTTTCTCTTGTATTTCCCCAATTTCATTACTATATTTGTTGTTTTTTTTACGTCTCGAGAACGAATAATTGCGCAGTGAAATTCGCTATGGCCATAAATATCCATTATTTACGGTACTGAAAACCTTCGCGCGCGACTCTCTCTCTCTCTCTCACGAGGGCTTAGGTATAGTTCGTTGGGTTTTATTATTATTACCGTGTACATTTTTTAATAACGAATACGAAGTGACACGATCGTTGATTACTACAAGGCGCGAAATTGAAAAACGGGAACGAAACGCGACACTACTTATTACGACAACAATTTGTTTGACGTCGTTATTTTTACAGTACGTATAACGCGTTCGTATAACCGTACAAATACGAAGGCATTATTGTACAGCGGCATCGACACAGCCCGTAATTAAAACTTCAAAAAAAAAAAAAATCAACGAAATAAAAATGTCCATAAATTTTTACGATATTCGGGTGGTAAATGGATAGTTGGGTAAAAATACGTTGTCCTACAGTAAAAAAACCATTATGTCGACGTATGTCAAAAATACGATACGTAGGTATTCGTTAATTATCGCGTGGACGTATATGTGTTTCTGACGTAACGTCAATATCAGACATTATTACCGAATTTCTATTCGTGTATATATATATATATATATATTCGATATTGGTAAAACACGTTGTTTTGCAATATTCGTCGTATTCGTGAATGGGTTATCGAAACGTTAATTTCAAAGGGCAAAGTAACCGTTAAAATATTATATAGGTACGAGTCGTCATCGTTTTAATTAAAACGTTCCACAAACAGGCACGTTTAAACGTTAAACAACAGGCGTAGTACGTTCGTGTGTATCTATATTATCGGTAATTTTTCTACCGAGTGTCGTTCCGACGGATATCGTTTACGTTGGTCGCCGCCGAATTGAACGGGATCGTTCGTCTCGAACGAAATCGATATAATATATATTCGCCGTACACGCGGCGTTTAACGCGAATGGCCGGCAAAGTTGGCGACGAAGCGGTGACGAACAACAAAGCGTTCGCTATAAAAAAAAAAACGGGCGTTTCGTAGGAACACGACTTTAAACCGTTTTACACACGCGTCGTACATCATTATTTTTGCCTCGGTTGACGCGAGAGACGGTCGTCCCTCGTCGGACATTAAAAGACCCCGTGTACGGAGTGGGCAATAAACGTTTTTATACGCGTATCTTAATTGTCGGGCCGAGTAACTACTACTACCGGTTTTATCATCCCCCGCGCGATTTTGATTTTTATTCAAGTCCCAGTAGTCGTACCGAAACGAGGATCGTAAAAAACCAAAAAAAAAAACCGTTATGTATATACGCGCGCGCGTGCGGAGATATTTTGATCGCCGGGCGAAGAGCGCGTATTAAAAAATAACGCGAAAACTGAACGCACAAAAGGAAAGAAAAAATGTACCCCGAAGTAATCTCGGGAATTTCGAGAAAGTTTCGCCACGAGATACAGCACTGCGACGTTATTGAATATTCGCGTTAGGAGTCGGGTATTAAGACGATATCATAATACTATCGTCGTCGTCGTCGTCGCCGCCACCATTACTTCTCCATTATTACGATCATTACGTATTAAACTGCGAGTGAATTTATACGAACCATTATTCGTTTAATATTAACGACTTATCCGGGCGGGTTCAAAGGGATAATAAGGAGACTTGAGCGGCGACCTGGACGATTTATCGTACGATTTTTAATTAACGCGTTCGTCTTAGGCGCCGGGCGTGTTGTATTTGTTGAACGGCGGCGGCGATGGCCCGAAATGGCGGCGGCGCGTCCTTGGGACGGTTTCGTTATATTATTATTTGCTAGGTAGCGTGAAATATAAACGAAACGCGCCTCGCGGTTAATTATCGATTCGGTAGTATTCGGGCAAACGCAAAATAAACCGAAACACGACGACTTTTTTTACGACGGGGTAGTTTATTATGGTCGACGCATTCCGAACGCGAATGTTAACTTTTCGAAAGCATATGTGCGTACCACCGCGCGTCGTGTTCTCGTATGAACATTAATACCTAACCACGGACGGGGATGTGCCGAAATCCGATGGTTTTTATTATATTATGTGTATCTATATTAAATAGAAACACTAGATAGATAGACGCGGTTAGTGAAATGTATAGAGAACGCGACGTTTAAGTCGTACGAAAATGTTTGAATTACGGTATAAGCAATACGAACTAGTACGAAATTCATCTTCATTTATCCGCCGAATAAACACGGTTATTTTTTTATTGCCGTAGGTTTTCGGTAGTTACGGACAACGACCGTTTTTCGATATTACTACACAATTCAAAAAATTGTCGGTGGAAAATAATAATTTTTTTTGTCGGAAAAATTTTTGGTCATATTTCCCGTAACGTTTCCGCTATTACGAAGAAAAAAATACGTATTTTTTTTTAACCGGAAAAGAAATCGCGAATGTTTGTCCACTTAAAAACGTAGTATTTCAAATAAGTGTTCTAGGATTTGTAGCTTTATAAACAACCCATAATTGTCGAGGATACCACAATGGAGGAGAAATTAAATAAATAAAGAACATTTTTGTAGTTACAAAACAGTCTTCAAGAAAGGATGTTTTCGCAAAAACAACACGATTGGTTGTACACCCTATCAGTAGAGATATCGAACTTCGGTGTAAAAACCATTTTCGATTTTTCTCAGAATTATATAGCCTTTTATTCTATTCGTTATAAAATACGATTTTAGTTTGTCCCTTTGATATATATATATATATATATTTATTACGTTAGAGCGTATATGCGCTTAATATTTCTTAAAAGATAGAGAGCGTAATTTCAAATCTACGACGTATTAAATAATTCTGGAAGCAAATTCGATCGAGATCGTCTTCGAATGATCAAAAACGAAAAAATCCCAGCGTTTTGTTCGAACGGTTTGCAAAAGCGAGTCACACGTAAAGAACGGCCGAACGGATTTTACCGGAATCTTTTCAACGGCGAAATACTTAACCGTAATTTATTTACGAAATAGTAAAGTCGAGTAGCATGGGGGAAGGGCAATAGTAAATATTGACGGCTATGAATAAATTTTATAACCCCTTTATTCGGTTACGTAATAAAGCTTTCACTCGAGCAAACAAATACGTAAAGAACATTGATCATAGACACAGATGATCACGCGAACAAATATTTATACGAAAGGAAGGAAAATTCGATATAAAATTTAAAAAAAAAAATAAGGCGATATTTGGAGTACCGTCCGAGAATTATAAATACCGTAAGTTCCGGAATTATTTGATTGGCGCGTTTATTATATATATATATATATATATATATCGCTAAACCGACGCCGTATTAGTATAATAAATCGAATTAGTGAAAAGCGATTTATCCGATACGATCGGCTTAATAAATCCCTCGGATCACGACGAATAATAAAAAATAAATCGAGATTTGCGGGGGTCGTACTAAAATTGAATACGTAAAATTTGATTCGTCGTGCGTACGTACCGCGATGATGTACGACGTAGTTGTTAATCGATATACAACGACGAAGACTCGATTACCCGGCCCTCAGCTATACGGATTCGCGATTATCCGGACTAGCAACCGCGATCGAATAACTTTATAGGAACGCCGAATCTACGCAAGCACGGACGCGTGACGGAACTGGCAGCGCGTTTCGCGTTATTGTTTCAGTTAGTTTTCCCGATTGTTATTCCGCTGTGTCCGTGTCACGTCTGTACTTAAAAACGTCAAAACGTACGAGAGCGGCGGTATCGCCTAAAAATAAACACTATCGAGTCGTTAAAAAAAATATAAAGGGTAACCGGTGGTCGTAAATTAACTGATAATTAGCACATGGTGTAACGCGGTATGTTATATTACGAACAATACGGATTCAATAATTTTCGAGAAGTACGCCCCGCCAGCGAAATAGATAGTGAAGACGGGAGTAGTAAACGCCGAAAAGTGACTAAGAAATCGAAAAGAATATAGGAGCTTTGCGTTGTCGGTGTTTAGAAAAATGCGTGTGACCGGGCAACCTTGGGGTCACGTTTGCTCCGTGAAAAACCGTTAAAACATAGAAAAATAAGCGACGACGAATCGCTCGTGGCGCCAGTAACAGACAACGGCAAAGATTTAAATCTCGTCGCGGAAAATTCGCGAATCGGATAAACGAGGTGATGACATATGAGTCGGTGCCGATGTAGACGCGGCAAACTCGTTTAACGACGGTTTCAAGAAGGAATTGAACGAAAATAACTACGATTTTCAAGTTTACCCGAACGTCCAACGACGACAATCAAGTCCGGTTAATCGAGCGTCCACCGTATAGAAATTCGTGATCCGTGCGTGTTTTATGAAAACGTTATCAAACCCGCGTGACGTAAAATTTAACGAACGAAAATAATCGAAACGTGTACAGTAAAACGACGCTTATACAACCGTCGGAGTAGTCGATAGGTATTTACCAGTGTGAACAATACGGGTGTGTGTATATTATGTACGAGCGAAATTTAAAAAAAAAAAACATATATATAAACGTTCGCGTAACGGGAAACAAAATCAATAGGCATCGACGCTACGACGACGCGTTATTAATGATTCGGACGCTGTGACAAAATTGCATTCAAATGATACGAAGAAAAAGGCCGTGTAAAAAGGTGTACGTTTCGCGGCTGAAAACGATTTTTAACCTCGCCACTGAAATCTCGCGTTTTTCGTGTTCCAAAAGTGTTTGGAAAACTTGGCGGACACAACACGTGTTTACAACGCGACAAAACGAATTGGCCGGTGTACCACCACAATCCGAAATTCGTCCTTTCTCCGTATGAAGACACGAACGGTGGGCGTATAGGAATAAAAGTCGCCGGATGCGAGCGGACGACGGTATTGGACCGCGGCCCGAATTTGACGCGCAAAAGTAACGGGCCGTTAAACACGACGTTAATCGAAAGCGAAGCGCATTTTTACGAATCGTATCGGAGGATGATCGTCGTAAAAAAGGGGAATTGTAATTACGCCACTGCAGGACGACGATACGGTTCTATTCATTTAGCCGTGTCGTACGTAAGGTTCATTACCATAAGTCATAACCTTCGTCGCGGTCACGCGATTACGGTTCGATCGATATCGATTATTGCCGAACGACGACGGACACGCGGAAAAATTGTTTTCAAACGGCTGAACGAAACGTGAACTCGTTAAAAACGAGTTAATAACGCAGTCGTTGACGTATCAAGTAATCGGTTTTTACGTCCTAACCTATAGTTCGTTATATCGTATTTTTTAGGGTTTTAAATAAAATAATAACAATAACGTCGCTATATTTACCTATACGGCTACGTACGCAATCTACGTACACACGGATACAAATACATATTCGTATATAACACGTTACGCGATTAAAAATATAATATCGATAGGTTTACCGAAAACGTTCGTTTTAGTGTTGAACGTTCGAACACTCGTTTCGCGTAATCATAATTTAATATTTAAAAACAAAAAAAATAATACGGTCGGACTGTTGAATATCATAATGTTTTACGCGAATGTATTTCTTGTTCGGACTCCGATTCACAACGTCATATAAAATCCGCCGAAAATTGGTTCGTACTCGTAACCGCGCGACCAAATTCCGCGTTATTTAATAATAATAGGCGCCCCGGAAACGGTTTACAACGATATCGACACGTTTCACCTATTTATTTAGTTTCCTTTCTTGTATCACGAAATCGACGTTATTTCGTAATTTGCGCGCGAACGAAATCGCGATACCCGTAACAAACAATTGTGTTTAGCTTTAATCGATGCCCTAAAAAGAGGATTTAAGAGACTCGACGACAAGCTGTACACACGAATAATTTTCCCACGATACTCGTTTGCCGAACTTAGCAACTTCTGCCCTCTTTTTATTTCCTACGTTTCGAGAAGCGTATTATTTTTTTCAAAAACAAACGTACATTTGTATACGACAAAGAATACGAATTCATTAATTATCCACAACGGTCGGTTAAAGATAATATATAATAGCGGTTAATTTAACGTAAAATTCAACGTTCGAATTTCGTTTAATACTGATCGCAAAATAAAGATCAAAAGTAATTTTTAAACGTTGGAAAACGAGTCGTTTACAATATCGGGTCACTCGATTGTCGATCCGATAATACATTTCGGACCGACGAATCGTTAAAATGTCGAGAATTTAGAATTCCCGTCGGCCGTTTTTTTTTTATGAACTATAAAACCACGACGAGGCGTTATTAAAAATAGGCGTACTTGTATCGGGGTGGGGGAGGGGTTAATTTTTTTCCCTATCCGCGAACACCGCAAATACTTATTACGGCCATTAAATACGACGACATTGTGTGTGTGTACCGTCACATCTTTGCACAAATCCTCTTACAGTTCCCTTTACCCTAACTGAACACGATTTACGCGCGCGCGCGCGCGCGCAACGATCGGTCGGCGCGAGAAAAGAGGATAAATAATTTCGTTATCGCGCGGCACCCCATGGCTCCTTCCCACCCGCCCAATACCGCGAATCGGTTCGCATATTATTTAAAACAACAATAGCGAGAGGAAACTTACCGGTTACTACGTGTTGTGTAAACGTATCGAACAGGCGACGGTTTTCGGCGACATTTCCATCGGCGCGAATAATCTGAAACGCAACGAAAAAACGGCCCGTCAATAATTAATCGCCGAACGTCTCCGGCACGCGAGCGCGTTCGCCACTTTCGTGTAAACGACGACATCCATACCACCAAAATACCGCGCGCGCCACGTTCGAATAAGTTTTAACGAACGCTACAACACACGCACATACACACACACACGACGTGACGGACTAATTTTCGAAAGCCCCCGAAACATTGACGACGACCACGTAGGTAATATATTAATCGTATACTAATCGGTCGACCGAATAATTATAGTACGGGTGGAGGGAGGGCGGCGGCCATATTTGTCGGCCGTTACCGCGGAGCGTCTTATTATCGCGCTCGTTTAATAGCGCGGTGTCGAGTGTTATTAATGCGTCGTAAACGGTCGCGTGATTTATGGTTGTCACACGACGCGTACGGAGAACACGCGCCGCCAAATTTGCGCCGCCGCCGCCACCTTAAACGAGAAAGGGGGCGGCTTACTTTTCTATTCGTCTGCGTGGACTGGTGTCGGGGGGGTTGCTTTTACCTCGCACCGTTGTCAACGACGGCCGAGGGGCGAAGAACACGCGGGGCCGAGAGGAGAATTTCGGGCGCGATTTACGGTACCCCTTTTCTTAATATTATTATTCGGGCCGAAATTATAATTTAAAAAACAAAAAAAAAAACGCTAAAACCAGTCCGCTAGGACTGTAACAGTTCGAAACGACCAACTCTCGTACTTCGGAATTAAATTGCGCTTAAAAAATACACATTTAAAGACGAGGATTTCGACGACGAATTTTGCTCGCCCCGAACTGTCGAATACGACTTTTAGAAAACGACAATTTGCGGACGTTTTCGTAGGAAAAAGACGTACTTACGCGGCGTACATTTCTCGTTAGTATATACAATACATTTATTAAATCCACGGGTTTCGAGTTTCTAGCGACGGTCGGGCAACGTTAATAATAATCGGTTAGACGTTCTTTGAGAGTTGCGCGCCGATGATGCCGGAACGAGAACCGCGCCGACACTATGCCGAACAGTTTCAAAGAGACGAGTGGGGTGTGAGGGGGAATGGTGCGTCCGTGTTATAATAGAAACGGAGACGGAGCAACGTCTTAAGAAAATTTTCGTCGATCTATCGTTTTTCTTTTGACACATATTTTACGCGACCATAAGACATAAATACACACGATATATTATATCGGTATATCGTTCCGCGACAATATATATATATTATTTCGTACGTAGTCCGGAAAACAACGGTTTTGCTTACTACCGTTGTCTGTCATAATATTTTTACGCGCGTAACGCCCGCGCGCGGTAATGATAATAATAAAAATACCGTCAAAAAAAGACGCGTCCGCGTATGGTTACACACACATATATATATACACGCGATAGTTATGTCAATTAAAATTAATTTTTTCGTCGTACCGGTGTTGATTTATTATTCAAACTATTGTCCGTCCGAACTACGTACGATTTTTTCGCACGTCATCCTAATCGGCCGATCCAATTAATTTTAAATTGATAAAAGAAAAAAAAACCCCCGGTAACACAATAAATCATAATACCGTTGTATATAATAATAACGACCGTTTTACGCCTTTATACGCCGTGACGACAATTTAATACGTATATTTCAATCAACGTAGGCGCGTACGTATTACTACATTAATATATATATATATATTCGAATACTAAAAAAATATCGGCGAGCGGAAATCAAAAAAAAAAAAAATCCAAGTAATTAATAAGGCGCGATCGGCGTTAACGGCCGTACACGGCGCTGATTTGAATTCAGCGAACACACACACACATACAGTACGGTAGGCGATACGTTTATACCGTAAATATGCCGTAGTAACACGGTTGTTTGTACCCGAGGGACGACGACAAATGTAGTCACGTTACACGATCGTGTACACCACTATTCGGCGAAAAAATAACTCTTACTACCCACCCCTCCTCCCCACCGGTAGTTAATTGGCAGAATTGTCGACGAATCGGTAATTCGCGACATAGTCGCGGCCGTCCCCACCCCCATCCCGTTCTGATAATTCGTTTTAAAAAGTAAACGTCCGTCGTCGTTTTCTATAGAGCGTGTTACGCGGGTTTCATCGATCGTTGTCTACGGAAAGCCGGAAAAGGTCGACAAATCCTAAAAACGCGTTTTTAAACAAAGTATCGTCCCATATATACACGAAACGTAATTTCAACGGGCGCCGTTCAACTCGATATTACGTACGTCAACGTATTATTTAATTTCGTCGAAACGATTTGGTGCCCCCCCCCTAAGCGGACACGTCCGTGTGTTCGTAATTTTCTAAGTGATTTTCAAACCAGAAACGAAAAAAAAAGCTCCGTTACGACGTTAATTCGTAGCGGCTAATTACGACATTTCTTCAAAAGTTAGTCGGTACTTTGACCTACTTAAAAAAAGTTTGAAAACAAACTCGTAGATCTCCACAGACGTACTTAAATAATTCGCAGTTTATATAGGCGTACCGCTCTATATGTGCACACATACGAGAGGAGTTGTACACCATACAAGCTAGGGACATTAGCGATAAATAAATAAATATTACCGAACGGGACATACATTTTTTTTGGAAACAGTTATAATTTTTACGCTTACGTACTTTTCCGTAGTAGACACCAGCGACGGAAGTTTACGATTTTTAAATAAAGATAATAAATATCTTCGCGCGGTCAACGGAGGGCGATAAATAATTCGCGCGAACGTTTTTGGAAAGCGTATTATATTTATCGACGTTTTAGTTACTCGCAAGTAAGTCGTACAGCGCACATAATTTACGATATTCAATCAAACAATAATAAATGGAACGTACGTACTTGGAACTTACGATGACGATATAACGGCGTTACGTATAATTTATATATGGTAGGGCGTTGGAACTTCGGGTGAAAAATTATGATTTTGTAATTCGTTTTTCTTCCATTATACGTAAATAAAACGAAAGAAATAATATTACGTGAGTTTTTTTATAAGAACTGTCTACGTTTAAAAAACACTAACGCGGAAAAATCCGCTCGGAGGTTCAGAGAGTTTGTACGTCAAAACAAATATCAACGTCAAACCGTGCTATTATGACGTTTAAAAGTAATACGACGAAATACCCGTCGTTGATAGATACGTTACGTACATTTTTCTCCCTCTGGTTTTTAGATACGGTAATTTATATACTTACCTACTATATATATATATGTGTGCGTGGGTAATAAAATACGTATTATTACGAAATAGATTCGTCGTAAAGTGCGGGGATCGATAATAAACGTATAAATCTACATACGAAAAAAAAACCGTTAGTAAAATCTGACGACTGTTGGTAGCTCGATAATGTATATATATAAAACGCGTAATATGTATATATATATATATACGTGCATTTCGTTGACATTTTGGGACGATCAACAATTTGTATTTTCACCCTATTACGGATAATGGAACGACTTTGGACAGTTTGTGACAATAGTAGAGTCCGCTACGCACTAAGAAGGACCTAATTCCGCTGGCCCCGGGGTTTTTACTGAAAAATAAGAAGTGCCGTAGTCGAGATAGAAGGCCGGAGGAAAAACCGAGAAAGAAAGAGCTGAAATAACGACGGGTAAAAATAGCATATTCGACCTTTCGACGTACAACAAACGGAGACGGGCCCGTTCATTATAAACGTGAAATTAGAAACGTAAAAGCGTTTTTTAATCAAACGCCGAAACGGTGGGTAGGTAGGTATGGCGCGGCTGTTTATATGGTACCGAAATAGCGCGCCGAACGGGGAATAATTTTTCGTCGCCGAACAATTAGCGCCCAATTGCCGACGACATTGCGCGTAGGTCGATTTCCGTACTTCGATAGCGAAAACGAAAAAACCGTAATACTCGCGTCGGGACACGGACGTAGTACACAACATTATTCGCCGGGACGACGAACGTAATACGCCAGTTTAGGGAACGCGTGACTATAATCAGCGGCGAGTCGAAAATGAACTCGGGATTCGTTACGAAAAATCGCCTCGTCAAATAAAGAGTACGGAAATCCGTTTAGGACGTGCGGAGTTTTTCCGGTTTCGTAAATAATCGCCGCCGCGCCGGAGTACGCGCATACTGCGTTTGTTTATTGTACGTCACGCGTTCGCCGTGGTTCCGAATAACGGTAGTTTCCCGTCAGAACGTCGTTATAAATTTATGGTAATATATATACGTGCCGGGGTCCTGTATCGTTATGGCTGTAAACATGACGATAGAGTAACCACTTATGTACGTAAAACGAAATCGGATAGAATCATTTCGAACGGATTCACCGAGCGAGAGAAAACGCGTTGAACGGACACCAAACATAATACGATACATATTATATACGCCGGGTGGTACTTATTAAGTTTCGAAAAATTCGTAGTAACGCCCGTGTGTTCCCAGGTATTTTCGGTTAGGTTGGGTTACGCGTAAATACGGACGCGCGCCACTTCGTTTTTCGGTCAAATAATACTGGCGACTGTATACTCAATCGTCGTTCGTTTTTTGCCGCGTAGTTCATTATTACGTACGCGCGCGATCGTTTCCTCGTTATTAGTCGTATTAATCGAAATTAGTTTGATGGAACTTGTTTAGCTAGCTCAAAAAAAACATCGTAATGTTAATACGTTTTAAAAAAACTCGACGTAACCGACACGATAAATGGTTTAAAAGAAAACGCCGTTTACTTTATCACGAAATATTCGGTTACTACGATCCGAAAAATCGTAAATATTTTTGATAATAAAACTTGGTCTTTATTCGTTATAAACAACAAAAGAATCGTAAAAAATGCGCGGTTCCTACTTCTGTTTTCCATCGTGAATAAATATAAAACGTATCGCGTAATGTTAAAAAAATAAATTCTTAGTTAAATAAATGTACGTTTATATATATATATATATATATATAATTGTTTGTACACATAAATTTGACCGTTACGAATTATATTGGCTACGTTATGTTTCAGGGACGTTGTTATTTTAGTATTATTCGGACTTAGTTTTGTTTTATTGTTTAAAACGTAACTCGGTAGAAACGTCGTAAAACACTAAACACAACGAGTAGTTATTTCGAGTCTTTTTAACGAAAAATTACAAGTATTTTTTTTAAAGTCGCGAAAAATGAAGTGTCCGCGGGAAATCACCGTTAAACAGCGTTGTACTAATACAAAACAAAACAAAAATCGCTTTATCCGACGAATATCGGTAAATGCGCGAGAAACGATCGTTTTAAACTGATTTAACGTTATAAAAATGTCCGGCAAATCCATTTATTTTCGCAACAGACAATATAAAACGCGATCGATCGATTTAAATTTAAAATAAATATCGGCGACGGAAGATAGCGGTAAATTTATAAGAAAAAAAACTAATTATACGCCAAATTTCGGTCTCTCTACCAGTTTTTTTTTTAATATACGTACGCGTGGCGACGTTTTACAAATCTGACGCCGTTCGGTTCATTAAACAGCCGTTTCTCTTCCGTTTCGGGACACAACTCGAATCTGATCGAATATTTTCCTGTCCTCGTCTTTTTTGTCTTTTTTTTACTTATATCGAATTACCTATATACGCGCCGCCCACACAAAACGTTTAACGGGAATTTAATTCGCGACCGTTCGATATTCGTCGCGGGTTTTCCGCGCTTCTATTGGAGCGTGGGTAATTTGTAATTGGCGCGTGTTGGTTTCGCAAACAGAAACATATCTAATTTAATTTCACGGCGAACACTTCGAATTCCTTAAGGATTTCGTTCTTTTCGGACGGAATCGTTTAATCTAATTTCGAAACGATATTCTAAATACAATTATTAATTAATTACAACGATCGAATACTAATTTCGTCGACGACGCGTACGTTATTTTCGTTTCAAACGTTTCGAACACGCGACAAATAATCGCCGCATTTAACGTAAAATAGGAATATATAATAAATTAAATTTATAACGTCGGGCGTTATAAAAGCGACGAATATCGTTTTAAACTTATTAGATCGCTTAAATTTTTTATAACTACAATTATTCGTTATATAATATTAATATTTTTCTCCGCTAAATGAACTTTCAAATACATAATTATAAAATCGATATTCGTTTCAGTTTATATTATTATTGTGTAGAGTCGGAATAAAGAATATAATCCGGGACCTTAATTGTAGTTTTTTTATATACTTTACGTAAAGATAATTAGAATCGATATGGACGTGGAAACTCCGAAATAGAGAATTGAAAAAACGCGTTAGCGATAATAGTCTGGAGGAATTAGGTCGGGTCAATTAGCTGCCAGGATTAAATAAAATGTATTCACCGCCAAGTTGAGGGTCACGGGCGAGGTAGGTAGTTTTAAAAATGATGGAACGTATTCTTCGGGCGTTTATTATTATTATTTATATTATAAACTTCTATCGGTCGAAGTACTTCCAAGAACTTATTACGACGGACGTACTTTTCGTCGTTGTTACTATTTAAGTATTATTTGGCGAATCGCGAGTACGATTATTGTTCTATTTTTCTCGTTCGACTTTAACGCGTCGAACATTTATTTAATTATTACTCAAGCGTAATCACGCCAAAAAAATACGCGTACAATTTTCCCGTAACGTCGTTTAGAATCGTTTAACTTCGACACTGATATATAATAAAACGAATTTACGGAGAACTCTATTTCAAGGTTCGACATTCAATATTGCGCGATTTATAATACGCGAACGCCGTATACCATCTACGTTATTATAGTTTTGGTATCACGATACACCGAGTTATTCCTTATTCGAGTTAATAAAACTATACATATTTAGCCGCGCGTCGGGAAAAGTTTAAATTAATATTCGTTTAGAATTTGAACGTTAAACGACTGAAATTAGCCGAAAGAAGTTTTTAAAATGGTCGTTTTTTCGTCGCGACGTTCGGTTTTTATTATTTAAACGCGCTCCGTTCCTTCGCGATTTAAACGCCAATTTCGTATACGCGCTCTAAATCAGGTTAAGCGAGACGTTTAAATTAATAAAAGCGAAATCACGGATTTTCGACAATAATTCGACGGTACAACACCTACGTGGTGGAATGGCGTTATTGAAACGCGTACACGTTTGTCATTGTTCAGTTCGTATTCTATTTGCGCCATTTAACGTTTTCCATATTTGAATATAAAAGACGAATTAAAAATAACGAAGAATTATAATGATTACGTATAACGTTATCGTTATTATACGGATCAATTTGTTTTCGTAGTTGCGTGTGGGCCGGACGATCGCGTCAAATACGTTATGATAGAAACATTTGTTTTTTAAAACGTTTAAATAATTATAATGAATAACGATAGAGAGAGAGGGGGGAGGGGGGGAGAGAGAGAGAGATACTATCGTAATATATTCGAATTAATTGGATAGCGCATTAGTGTACGTATTACTTATTAAAGAAATATAATGACGGAATATCGAGAAGAAAACGCGTATAAAAACATATTGTGGACGATCAAATGGCGTATAATATATAAAGTAGACGACCTCGATTATTTGTAAAACTTATTCTCGGAATCGCTACATTCGAGTTTTATTTTTGCCCGTGCAAAATTAATTTTATTAACAACTTCCCGGCCGTTATACGACAATTCGGCTCTACCGGGTACTACTACTATTGCATTATACGAATTACGATGAAGTCGAGTGGTGTGTTTGAACAAAATATATTGTTACAACGTTCGCGAGAACACTTTGGAGTTGTTTCGCCTAACGTAGATACGGCACGTAAAATGTCCCCGACTGTCGATAATTTACCACAAAAGAACTATTATGAATACTATTAGGGTTATCGCGAATTATATTTTTCCAACACGTCAGTCTATCGATACCGGTTAACACGTCACCGGTAATCATGATATCGCGGTAACAAATATTTGTCGTACGAAACGCGACTGTTCGTAATTAATAAATAAACGACGATGTTTTAATATGCACAAATAAATATGTTTATTTATAAGCGTTTGAACAATTTATTGTAACGGCCCTACACACTTCGTACGGTCGTCGCAACGTGGTTTACGCAAATTCGCGAAGTACATAAAGTAATTAACGGTTCGTCGTTATTCCGAAATTGTAAAAAAATTAATAGTACACACGTGCAGGGGTGAATAAAATAAAAAATTATAAACGAAACGTACTATTTAAACAATTCCCTTGCTCGCGCTGGAGCGTAAAATTACCGTATAAAAAAATTCGCCCGAAAAAGTAACGTTCGGGAAAACATTTCGTAGCTCGTGCGGCGTCCGTGAACGACATAACCGTATATACGTTTCGTATAATTTTTAATTAAATTTTCAAAATAGTTTGATATTCGCGACCCATTCGCGCGTATATATTCACGACGAAAAAGCGAAATTCTCGATAAACGTAAATCGCGACGAACGCCTAAAACGTTTTTGGAATCAAAAAAAAAAAAAAAAAAACGGTTACAAGGACTCGACATTTTTTAAGAGAGAACTTTCGTGTTGCGTACGACTCTTCGGAAGAAAAAAAACAGTTAACTATTCCCAAAAGTCGTAAGTAATTTTAATTAAATTCGCTAACTTCGTCGCACGCGAGTATACTTACATTTAAGCTATATGTTCGTGTTTTTCGACTATTTAATATAAACGGAATATATTGGAAAAAGACGTTCGAGTTACGGTCTGAATGTACGAAACGTTGATATTTTATCGCGTTTTAAAGGAGTAAAAACTGTCGAACAAATACGTAACGCGATTTCCCAATAACATTCACGCGGGGGGAGGGGCTCGTTAACCACGATAAACGCGCTTAAAACACCGCTAAGCGATTTGCGGAACGACGAAGGGTCGAGCGAAATTTCGAAACGTAAAATATTCTACTAAATGGCCAGCGCGGTAGTAGATGGTAAAAAAAACATCCGGAACGAACGATAATTAAAAGAAGTGGCGGCGAATAATAATATACGCGCGTTATAAAACGTCGTGTACGTATTACGACGGAATATAACGAATATTATAATTTTGACGTAATATATCGAAGTCGGCGACGCGTTCGAAACGTAATCGACAAAATATGGACCTTCGTATACCCGCCCCTCCACCACCAACACGGTTCAATCCGAAATCGCGGTCGGTGAAACGTGGTGTTTACGAAAACGTTCGACGGCTGGGCCGCAAAGGTCGCGGGGAATAAGTGCCCGCGTAAACGATTAAACCCGAACGTAATTAAAGGGCAAACCGTTTTTTTTTTTAAACGTCGGCCCAAACAAATCGTTTGTCCGACGATATTCTAACCGACGGACGGACAAGGTATTCTCCACCACCAGGCGGCGGCCGCTCGTGTTTTCATTACGTCTCTAAGCTGTTGCTCCGGCGGGCCCGGTCACTCGCTATACTATTCGTATTCGGTCGCCGCATTAACGAACCAACGGCGATTTTCGACTTCCTGCGCCGCGTACCTTATTATTATCGTCGTGATTACGGGCATTGTTATCGCGAAGTTTGACGACGGATGTGTTTTAGGAAACGAACTGGAGCGCGCGCCGTCGCTATTACGATTTCGGAGGTGGACTCTTCTTGTAGACGGTGGGTTTTCGATGGGGACGCGTGTTGACCGGCGCTCACGTTAAAAAACGGTCGGCCACGCGTTATTTACGGGCGACTGTACTAACCTAACGAAAGCCGTTGGTTTATAATAACCGACGGGTACGCGACACCGTTATTTGCGCGAAACCACGGAGACACGTAAAACCGGGCGGTGTCAAAATAAAAGTATCGCCGTGTAACAAACAACGGTAGCAGAATGTTTTAGGCGCTCCGAGACAGACGCGATATTTATTAATATTATACGCCCGAGCGCGGGGACTGCACGACACACGTTCTTACTGTTTTTTATTTTTTTATTCGACAATCGGAACGCGGATTCATACAACGTAATCAAAGCTGACTAACGTAAATCGATTAGATCGAAGAGATTTCTTTCGGATTTTGTTCGGTGCAACGAGCGCTGCTTTTAATTCCGTGAACGACGGCGACCCCAAAATTACGTTCGTCCGGACGATTTAGTGAACCGAAATAAAACTGTTATTGGTCAATTTTCGATCGGCGTTCGGTAAATGGGCATTTTCGTCGGTAAACGACGCAACAACGGTCGGTGATACGACGACGTCAGACAAACAAACAACGAACAGACGTATAACAAAAACCGTCGTTTAAAATCGAACGCATTTCGTCCGGAAATACGGCATTTCAAAAAACCAAGAGAAACTCGTAAAACCGATTTCGAATCGTACGCTATATATATCGAACGTTCCTTTTTGTTTTTTTTAAACGTCGATATTGTCGTTTAATTGTATATTTACGGAATTAAAATCGAGTTACCGTAAAACATTTCGTACGCAATTTCGGGCGACAATGTTTACGAATTAAAAGAAACGTCGTCGATTGAACGAAAACCGACGACAAAATAATTACGGTACGATATATATGATTCGTTATACGCGTAATTTTGTCGAACGCCTTATGCCGATAATCCGTAAAATATTTATGAGCAATTTATATTTTTAGTACGATTAATACGACGACGTCCAGAATACATGTTGCTTCACGAATAGCCGACAACGTAATATAATCGAATCACGCGTTGTTTCGTTGGCGCTTCTGGTTATTGTTGTTATTCGCTCGTGTCGAACGTTTTTAAATCCGAGAATTCGTTAATTATTTTTACGACGAATTAATTTTAAGTACGGATTGGGGGGGGGGTTGCCCGAAATTATCACAATACGTAGCCCGCGAACATAACGTTCGAGTATACGCTTAATTAATAAAAATCGTCCGATTTCGAATAAAAATAAGAATTCAGTAATTCCGTCGAAAACGTGTATAACGTTTATGGTACGGAATGCGACTTTGCGTCCAAGATCGGAATCGTTCAAGTATAAATAGGCATGTTGGACAATTCCCGATTGTTTCCTTTATGTGTGCCGCGTAACGGCGCGTTACAATTATTGTTCGGACAATTATTTAACCGGGTCTGCGCGACAATACGATCGTTTTGTCTTTACTTACGTAACAAAATATTTTTGTTACAAACAGGTCCCCCCCCACCCGGTAGTTTACGAGTAAAATTCGAAACGAACGCGATTATCAAAATCCTATCGATACCTTCGTGGATACATAAATATATATATATATATAGGTTTTCGACATACACTTGGAGCGACGGAAGTTGTTCGATTATCTCGAACGTCATTTTTAAACCAGAGTTAATTTCAAGCGGACAATTCTAGGTTACCCGTGTGGAACGAATAGCGCAAGCACTCCGGGAACATAAACGTGTCGACGGTCTTCGCCGTCCCTAATAACCCTTCCCAGGGTCGATGGACGAAATACACGCGGCCGTATTTCTTTTTATTTTCGTCGTTTCGTAATTTACAATTGTTTACCCCGTCGACCGTCGCGTTGTAATAGTAGGTCTAGGTATTTCGCGTACGTGCTTTTACTTAACAATGGCCGCTATCGATAAAATTCGACGTAGATTACGTCATTATTCGGGGGCACACGGGTCTCCGTGATTTATGTTTATTGGAATTTATAGTTGACGCATTGCACAACTTCTGGGCGCCGTAAAAAAAACTTGTTACCAACAATAAATTAATCTTAATACGCGGAACGGCGATTCCTTTATGAGGATTAGGCGTATTTCATTGCGTAAAGGGCGGGGCGTCGTTGGTTCGCGAAAACAAAACACGACGATCGACTTCGTATCGTCATATCGCCGTGCGTTCGTCAAATCGAGACCGCGATTATAAAAACGTTCGGTGTACACCGGCGGCGTATATAATGTCCCTCTCGAAAACAAACCGAAAATATAATAATCGGCGCGAGGTTTAAAACAAAACACCGGGAAAAACTATTATCGCTATTAATACCGTTTTCGGAACAATAGACAACCGTCGTAACCACCGATAATCGCACGGAACGCGTCTGGCGTTCGAGAGTAACCCCGGTTGATTCCTCCTCTTATTCGGACGCGCGGTACATGTTCCCTGTTCCGAAATAATAATAGTATAATGCCCCGTTTTTCGGTATTTCCCGGTAACGAAATCGGTTTTTACTCGATCGGCTAGGGTAGGGTAGGTATCTAGTTTACTACGAAAAATCTACGGAATTCGGAAACAGATTCGTCGTTTTCGATCCAAGCACGATGGGGCGCGTCGCGTACGCGTGCACACCGCACGTTGATCGCGTTACACCACGACGGCCCTACAAAAGAAATCAATTGTACGAAAAAAAAAACCACCGCCACCCTTGGGTAAGTACACGCGCGCGCTCGTATACGGAAATATATATATATATGTTACGTTCCTATTACGTGCTCCGCTGCCGCGCCGGTGTTTTTCGGCAACCCTTTCGCGCGCGCATACACACCACCGCCACCAAGTCGCAGTCGTGTGTACATAAAGCCAGCCACCAACCGGCGACTATATTATACACAGCGGCGCTCCGGTCAAGGTCGACATCACGACGGTAACATCGTACATGGAACGCGGTTTATATACTATTATTATACGCGGCCGCCTATCGTGCACACACACACACGCACGCGCGCGCGCGCTCGAACCGGAGCCAGTGGTTAAAGTAGCGACGATAATGGTGAGACACGAAGAATCGGAGGAACGGGTGCGCGCGACAATATACGCGGCGTTTACGGGTTGAAAAACTTCCGATAAAATACAATTCGAATCGACAAATTGTTCGTGAATTAGACTTGGCGAAAAACGCCATTTCCGCGATCGTTAAAACGACCCTTTGCACGCGGTACAAAAACGAAAAAACCGAAACGAACGAGCGGCGCTTTCGGTTCATTTTTTGCCTAGACGAATGTTACGAATACTTAATCGTTACGATATTACGGACTATTTACGGTGTCCCCGTATATTCGATCGAGTCGCGGAATATAGGTAATTCGAACATTCTATTCCACGCCGTACGTTGATTAACATATACGACGGAAGGATCAATACCTTCATTCGATCCGTAGGGCATTATTCCCTCGATAAAAATGTTTTCGGTCGTACCGCCCCGTTCGGTGACCATATTTTCGCCGTATTCCATTTATCGCCTCCCGTGTTCCGCGCGTATTCAAACATCGCGTTTAAATTCTATACATATATTCGCCACTAACGATTTTTATATTTTAAATTCGACGTTTTTTTTTTTTTTGTTTTTGACTTCGTTACGACATTAAGCGATATTAGTTTGTTAATAATAAGTTAGGAGGTACTAACTAACCCGCGTTTTCATTTTGTAAATAATCTACGTCGGTCCTAATAATTTCGTAATACGTTTATTTCGTAGGAAGTAATATTTCCGGGGACGTAACGATAAAACGTTAAAATTGTAAACGTACGTCCTTTAGAGCCGTTAAATTTTATACTTACGCTAAGTAGCTACGACTTTAAACGCGGATCTTAATAATCGGTATTGACAATTATGATAAACCATCTTAATCGTTAATCGCCTTAAGCGCGTACATACAATTTCACTACGTATATCGAACAGTAATAAAGATAATAATAATATTCGGAGAAACTATACGTAATTTGGTAACAATATACGAGCAAACGACGCGCGTAAATATTTGCGCAACGACTTGTTTGGTACGGCGATAAAGATGACAATTGTCAGGCTAAACAAACACGACCGAATTTACGGAACAGTAAGTTGGCTTACTACTAAATTTTAGATGGGCTAGTTACGCGTACGTTTTAGATAGTGAATAATACGTCGTTAGTGGGGCGAAATTTCGGATACTCGATCAAAAGTGTAGAAGCGATCAATTCGATCGAATTCGGAAAACACGTCAATAACCGTGTTACGAGAAGGTGACGATGGAGGACATGGGAACGTTACGTGACGAATGTCGGGATAGAAAAACGCGGGAAGACATTTTTCGGCGTTACGGTGGTTATTTCCGAGTCAAAGGCCAACACGTATTTGAAAAAACGCGTCTGGCGGACGCTAGCGCGGTTTACGATAATATTACGAAAACGTTGTGCGCGCGTAAGCGCTGTGGCGACTGAATAATCGGTACAATTGTCAATACGACGTTTAGTCTACGCATACAAGGACGAGACTGGAAGAGGGTGATGAATGATAAAACGTAATATCATAAAAAACCACGTATGGTAATTATATCGATACGGTTTAAACAATACGAGAAATCAAATATGATTATGTAACGAATTTCATCATAAACAAACGCGTTATCAATCAGTGCCCGGAGGGGGGGCTTTATAATTGAAATATACGAGGAGCTACGTTTTGTTTTTATTCCCGCGAATAACCTATCGGAACAGATCGATCGCCGTAACCGATTGTTTACTAAGTTTCGATATATACCGAAAACAAATACGCCCCCGACAACCATTCGCTGTCCAAAAACGTGTCGAAATCCGAGTGACGACGACGACAACGACGACGACGATAGATAGACGGTATTATCGAAATGCTGAGAACACGACCGCGGTCCTCGGATTGTCCACGAAGTACGAACGTACGCCGGCGATTGTCGGCCAACAACGGCAGCAGCAGAATCGCCGATCGGCCCCACCAACCATCACCGGGGTACCAATATCACGATTTCGAGAACCGTTCACTGTCGCGGCCACTACGAGACACACACACACACACATCGCCGAAACGAACGAGCGCATGTTTACAGCCCCACCAGGTAGCGACCACGGACAGATACCGTCGAATTTCGGACACCGAGGAGAGCTTGGACGCGTTACCGGTTTTCGAGTTTTTAGAAAAATTACGAAAATCGTCCACGTTCGAAACACGATTAATGCCGGCAATTTTACCGGGGTGTTTATTTTTTTTGCGCCAATTTTCGGAATGCTCGTTGTTAAACTTAAAGAAACACCTACCGGGAAAACCGCGCGTGGATACAATTTGCCACCGAAACACGTACGCGTTCAATCTCATTTCTTACGCACGAACATTTTTATAGAAAAACGAAAAAAATCACGTCGTTGTAAAACCAAACCTTCAACCTTCGCTTCACTTCGATCAAAAAAAAAAAAAAAATAAAACTAATCGTCGTAAAAACAACGCACCCTTCGGCGTCTAAAAATAAAATAATTAAAAGATAACTAATCTTTACATTTGTCGCGCTATTGTTTTGTTAAACGCTTATTAAAGCGTTACTTAAAATATAATAATTACAGTCGAATGTTGAAACAAATCATAATGAATAACGTTTATTTTATAGATAGATAAAAGTATTGACATAACCGAAGTTCTAATTTTATCGCCAACTAACACAAAAACGATTTAACGAAATTACACACACACACACACACACACACACATACACACACATACACGCGAGCGCGCAATAAAATAGTATTAAGTACGATAAAAATATTACGAATATTTATAATTAAAGGAAATATTGTTTTGCGGGGGACGAAAAATTAAGCCGATTATTTCGGTACTTAACACGTTTTATGTCGTCGAGTTAAAAATAACAGGATCGAGTAACGTTTAAAAAATATCGTGGTCGCATTTACATACACCGTTTTACGATTTATCATATTTGTTAGAGTTTAATTTACGTTACGAATTTCGATATTAAAATAACATACATATTATATATATATATATATATATATACACATAGGATCCCTGTAGTCGTATAAATCAAGTATATATTATTCGTCGTGGCTCCTTTATATACATAAAGTTCCAAATTAGTAAAACACAGTTACCAGTTGTGTTTGCGTCAATACGTTAACGAGTACTTACGATTCTTGGAAGTATTAGAAACGTACAGGTGTCTCGAAATACACCGGTTTGCATTTGTATATTGATTGACGGTATTGGTACGTTCTAAAATGAAAAACGAAGATTAACGGTTAATTTTTTTTACCCGAAGGACGTCTGGTGTATAACAGGGAAAAGCTCGGGGGAGACGGTTATGCATAAATAAGTAGTTTAAGTAAGTTTCAAAAGCCGACAAATATGGAAATGAACCGTGTATAACGCTTTTTAGATACAAAATATACGCAGTTTCGTTTGAAATTTGACACGCGTGTTGTATATAGAGGCGGCGGACACGCAGCGCGAAGGCTTATTATTCGTACGTCGGAACTTCGGAGGAGTTATACGGAAAAAGGTCGAGAACATTACGTTTATCCGGAAGGAGTTATATTGACGATGTGCGCAATTGGAATTTTCCGGTGTATCGACGTTAGGCGCGCACACTGTATATTGCGTAAAACGTTTTACTCGAAATTCTATAAATCGCGTTACAATTATATTATTAGTCAAAAATATATCCCGTCTTTTCCTATAATAATTTTGACTTTTCATAATTAATACGCGTATCTTCGTGTTATAATTAAATCGGTAAACGTACGAGTAATTTACATTTAAGCGAGACGGCGAAATACATGGTAAACAAATATTAACCGCCCGTTCCGAAAATATTGAATAGCAAAAACGTTACGGTCTATTAAAATATTTGTGAATAATTCGAAACGACGGCTAACGGTGTAAATATAAAACCGTTGAGCGCGAAATTAAAAAAAAAAACCATAACTTTGTGGACGATTTTAGTAATAAAGCGATCGAACGTACTTACATTAAATGATATTGTTTAACAATGGGATACACGAAAAACACGGAACAACTGTACGTGGACTATCTAAGCGTAGATTAGTCTTTCATCGAATACGAAACTAGGTTAAGGCAGTTCCGCGCTTCCGGTTTTCGAAAACCCGACGGTTCGTCATCGCGTGGTGGTCGGCCATCGTCATATCGCGCGTCAGGGATTTTTCTATTTCCGATATTCAACGTTAAAATCACGAAAGAAAAACACTGCGGTTACTACGTCGAATACGCGAATTGTGCCGTTATTTATATATACGCGACACATTTTTGGTCACAATTCGCGCGCTTGAATATTTGAAAATATTAATATCTTCGGCGTTAACGCGGAATTAAAAAAAAACGTTATTTTTTATTAATCGAGGTACGGAGAACAACAATCGGATTTTACGGGCGAAATAAACCGAGGGCCTTGTAACATTAATAATTCGGTACAAAAACGGAAGTAGACGGAGTACGGCGCGCGTAAGGCGAAACAAACATTCAGAAACGAACAGTCTACGGGTACGAATAGTTTAAATGTAAAAAAAAAGTCGGTCACGACGTTCGTTAGGCGTACTACGTTAATATAAACGCGATAAAAAAAATTTTTTTAAATCGGGCGGGTCGTTTTTGTAACTACTATTACGTCGTATAATACTAAAAACAAAACACCGGCATAGGGGTTTTTGTACGTCACGGACGATTACGTAGATTATTTTTTTCCACTTCTCTGTCGATCGTATTTAAATAATGACAGTCAGAACCCCGAAATTACCGTACGAGTGTCCGGCGCGTATTCGTCGAGGATTACCGTATGGGTCCACTGTAGTATTTGGGCAATGTGTTTCGTATAGAGGTGGCACACATTAAGGACGACGACCGGGCGCGGGTGGTAACGTTATTCCATTAGCCCGTGGTCTTCGCCGGGGCCACGAATGCGCGAGCGTTTTTTAATTTAGCGCTATTCCAATAGGTATATAAGACCGTCGATCGTGTTTGGCGCGGAGAAGAAACCCTATTACCATTATACCGAACGACGACTGGAGTCGGCAATTTTTTCGTATTTACGAGAAATCGCCGTACGAACGGCCGTGTTTCGTCGACAATTACGTTTTCGAAACGTCAAACGGAGAACACGTAATTAAAAATGAATTCCGATGTACAAACATTGCTACTAGATATTGAATCGAACGCGATATAAACGTTATTAAGAATTTCGTAGAATATCTATCCACTATCGTCGATTTAATAAATATGTGTGTTAAGGTTAACGAATCGATTAACGTTTATTACGGTTTTAGAGGAGAAAATCGTATTTACACGCCCGAACGTCGATAAACGCTGACACGTTTAATTGTTATTCGAACAAAATTCGTCGGACGTGATGATAACAAGGAATCGGCACGATAAAAAACCGTGTACGGCGAATAACGAATGTACACGCGGTACGGGATGAAGGTACTATTATTCGTTACTCGGTTGTTATCATAACACGTTCGTCCCTAGAAAATACGAACATCTGTGATTTCGCAGACGGTTACCGAACTACGAATTATATTATCGAAACACGACCGTCTGGATCGACGATTATTACCTAACCTAACGAATGCTCGTCACGAAAACGGGACTTTCGAACGCGTTCCCGTTAATTCGTATATCTTGGTCGGGTAAATCGTATTTTATCGGACGTCTGTCGGTGTTGACCCGCCTACATAAATGCCAACACTACTTATACTACAACGTGACACGACCGTGAACGACGACTTTTATATTTCGTGTCCCGCGGAGCTTTTGTATGTTTTTAGGTAAAATATGACGACGAACGTTACGTTAAATTACGCGAGATAACAATTTAGGAAGTCAATTTAGTTTAATTAACGAAATAAATTATCGACGTTTCATATTTCGATAATTCGTTGAAAACCGAGGCATATACGCTTCTCTTAAACATGTCAGAATCCGTGTTGTATTTTTATTTTACCCGTACCGAGTACTTTTCGGAGTATAATACTAAATTAATGCGTACACATTTTAAAACCAGGTACATAAGTATTAAATACGCAGATATAATAATACATGTAAACGCGTATTTTTTGAAGAGCGAAATGTTTTTTAAATTAACGATTATTTTAAAAAGAAATACTTACGGTATAGGGATTTGAAATATACGCAATTTACATTTACGGAGAAAAGTACGCGTCGGAGATTTAAGTAAATAATAGCGACAAATTTTATAAACGTATATTTGAAAAACAAATGACGGAACTTTAATAGTATAGCTATTTAGCCATGGCGAAAATTAATTTATTAAAATACGATCGAAAATATTTTCGAGCGAAATAAACAATTTTTCTAAGTAATTTTGATACGAAATATTCTAAAAACGATACTTAAAATACAATTTTAAACGTCCTATTGTTCCGCAGAAGGTTTTACTATATTTGAAAACGCCTAAGCCGCCTTTATGGTGTGGTGGCTAACTACCCGTGTCTAGTAGTTTTGGTCACTTTAAAAAAAAAACGACAACGGGAAAAAGAGGTAAAATCGGTCGGAGAGGGACAAAAGAGTTAAAATTATTTATTTGCACAATAGTGGGGGTGGGCTAAACACAATCGACCGCGATATTTCATTAAAACATAGACGGCGGACTAGTAGCGCCGCCATTGTCTGAATAAATCAAACTTTCATTTTCTTAATGGTTTTGTTTTGTCAAAATTCCAAAAACTTAAAAACCGTCTCCGGTCTTTACGCCAAAAGGCAACAAATCAACCAGACAGTACCGAGTGAACAAAAACGGATTTTTCTTCCATTTTTTTTTTCTTCGAACAGTTTCTAGTGCCGTCTCGCCGACACAATAATCATTTCTCCTTAAACACGTTCGCGGAGTGCGGACAACTAACAGTTGCGAAAATGATTCATTTCACTGCAGTTGGGTTAACAAGTATTTACGCTAGTCATTTTATTTTTATGCAGTTATCAAACCATTTTGGAGCGTACGGGATTAATTTACACAAAATATGACGATACCTTTTTAATAGACGACCGAAGATTTTTATTTTATTTTTAATTAAATTTAGTTTATCGGTAAAATTAATCACAATGGTCACGGGATGAGTTGAATAACTATATTATAATAATTGTAGAGTTCATTTACTTATATTATTTGTTTTCGATTTAAAATTATCTATTCAATTTTGGTAAACGAATAATGAAAATATTATTTAATACTTATAGCGTGTTTCACGTAACGTAGATATTTAATTCCTATTTCTACGACCGAGTTTAATATAAAAACCAAAATTTAAATATGTATAACGATATCAAATATATCGAAAACGTACTTTTAGTTTACTTGAATCGATACGCTGTTATTAAAACGCTAACGTCGACTTTTTTTGTGGCTATGTGAAAGTACAAAACACATTTAAAATAACGAAGTTCTAACTACTTGTAAAATGAATTATACATTCGAAAAGAAATCTACACGAAGACAAAGTATATAATTTATATAATATAATATATAATATTATTTATATTTATATATATTAACGTTTATAATCCGCACAATAAAATTACGACTCGAACACGGGCGCATTTCTGCCTAGCAACCAAAGCGGCCGCGCAGTAATTTTATACCACATAAATGGTGAACGGCATCAAGTACAAACGTTCAATTTAATAAATTGAAGTGGTCAACGTTCTGTTTGAATAGGTTAAGAAGTGTCCACCGCGTCGGGATAAAATATAATATTCTACGTACGCGTATTATAAACGTCAATTTTAAAAAATACCGTTTTCGCAAGTACCCGCGCGGTAGCGGGCATTATGCCGGTATTAGGTATGTAAAAGGAAATTTGAATTTTTTAACTTTAAATTTACGTTCGTTTATTATGTAAACGTTTAAAATACGTAATTCACGTCAATTTATATAGACGTAAACGCACGTTTTTTTTTCATTCAGAAAACATTGTTCGTTAACGGAAGTTGATAAGATACAAACAAATCGTTGTTTTTCGTAAAAACAATCCTCTTATAATTGACGGGCTCGTGTATTGGTTCATTTCTCGGTTACGTCTTATCAGTGCCCTGCAAATGACTGTGCGCAATAAGTCAGCGGCGAACACACAAAAGAAACCGGCGGAGAAGTTGTATTATGGGCTCGGGATATAAATGCGCGGGCATTACCACTCGTCGCGTACGTGAGACGATCGCGAGGGGAGAGGGAAATTATGAGTCATCTGAACTTTGGAGGGTATATCGAATATAAAGGGGTCTACTACAACACCCGTGGCCCGTCTTGGTTTTGTAGACGACAGTAAAATCGCCGGCAATATTAGACGAACGTTTGCACGGGCAAACGTCATCACGGCGCGCCGTCCCCGGGAGAGCTATTTATCAACGTTAATTTGGTTTTATCAAATCGAAACGAATTGACGCGCTTATGTTCGATTTTTGTTTTAGTCTTTTTGAAAAATATCGTGTACATATATTTAAATCGATGACCAAAAAACGTCGTATAGTACATACACGCGTGTACACGACTTTTCTACAACGTTATTACAGTTTTATTCATACAGCGAACAAGCGACAATACGCGAGTAATTTCTATTTCCCACACTAGTTTGTACAAATTGTACTCTTTGCGAACCATCGGACATTTTTGCTTTGTAGAACACTACTCTCCGTTCTGTACAAAAATGAGACTTCAACCGTAAAAACGTATCGTTTGCGTTTTTTTTTTATGTCGGTCACGTTTTTACATGGTAATGCGCTCATTGGTATGACTTCGCATGATCTGTTAACTTCGCGTTAACACGTACACATTCATTGTCGGGTACTCGCGGGTGGTAACATTCCGTTCGTATAATATCGTTATTAACCGTACAATTCGTTCCGACTTCTCGGTACAGGGCCCCGGGTTGACAAATAAAAAACTAGCTATTTCGCTACCGAAGCCTTTTTATAAATACCGATTTAATAATTGTCGTCGAGATTAATTTAGAATTGGCGTACGTATGCCTACGATTAATAAAATAAACGTTTTTTGAAATCGTTCGATAATAAACATGTCTTTATAGAACATACACGAAACATAAATACTCTTAACATTCAAAACTATTGGAATAACGTATTTGGTCTTCTAAAAGTATCGGAATACTTTACATTTGTTTTAATCAAAAGCTAGCGTCGAAATACTTGTTTATTATATTAGAGCTACTTTGGATTTCGAAGAATGTTATATATATATATTAGTGGTGATGCGAAATATCGGGAAAAGTACACATTGCTCGGGAATTGTGATCGAACTGTTTATACGAGTAATATATATATATATACATTGCTTATTTTGTTAATGATTGAAACCACTGGACCAACTCACAAAAAGGGCATTTAATGGTTTCCTCGGGTATCTACATTTTAAAATACAACCCCGATAATATCTATCGTAAACTACAGTTAATACGTAGGAGAAAATAAATCAACGATAAAATCGATTAAAATTCAAACAAAGTTCATTTTCGGTAAACATACTGGCCCAACGTTTAACGTTCTAATCGCATATTATACAGTTTTATTTGAAAGCGAAAATGTAAACAAAACGCAAATAGAAGTACACTTTTACATTTGATCGTTGAAGTAAATACGACGAATCGAAGGCAAATTATTGGCACATTTAACCCAACGAGCTCGTGAAATACATTATACATAATATTCAACGCGAGCTACTATACTTTTCGAATAAACGTCGCGCGTACGGGATGGGTAGATAATATCGATCGAATACTCTCGTTCGAAAGCGCACGAAAATCGTTCGCTTCGAGATATTACGATTCGCCCAAGTTATATTTTTTGGTATAGGAACTTTTATTATCGTAGAACACTATTATCGTATCGGACATCGGTGGCGGGTCCGATTTGTAACCAGGCAAAGCATAAAGAACGCATTTTTATGTGCATTGTCCGCGTGTTATCCACCGACTTTACGATCACGGGCTCCCTTTAGCTCTTCCGGCACCATACAACAATAAACGAATCGAACAGATAAGGCGGCGTACCAAAAATACATTACGCACGCTAATGCACCGCCACCAACACACCGGTAGGAGAGTATCGAAATATTATTAGTGAAGGGAAAGCCCTCGGCCACTATTGTCGATTTATCTAATCAAATTCTAAACACGTGGTACACATGTTTTTCTACTCTTTATTCGATTAAGCGATTTTCTCTTTGGTTTTCTGTACAACTTTTGCTCGACGACCTACGTTATTCATGAGGGGAGAACGTTCCCAGAGTGGATAGCAACGGAATCACGTACCCGTTATACTACAGTAGCTGTAGTTACCGAAATTGATGAATCGTTGTTGCCTAGGATCTCAAACCTGTATCATAATACGTTCTTCTCTAATAACATTAGCTATATATATATTATTATATTATTAGAGCGATATAAAACGTAATACACAAACACCGTAATGTCGTTAACACTTTTGTTGTTTTACACTTATTTTACTTTCATAGCTTATAGAATTATATAACTAATTTTGTATGGAACATAATTCGAACACATATAAATAGTATATTTATAAGAATGAACTCTAGGTATTTGTTTTATATTTTATAATATTCTGTAATCTCAAATTTTATTTAACAATACGATAAAACGTTTTTTCTCTTATTTATTTAATTTGTGTACCTAATTTTTAAATCAAAAACACACACACACACACATCATAGATATAACATATACTTGATAATATATTATAAATAAATAAAATTAGTGGTTAAAGAATGCTATATCTTTAAACAACTCTATACTAAAAATGAAATGATCAAAAAAATTGAGGACTAATGAATATGTTGCTGTTTCTCAATCAAAAATTTGTATAATTTTATCAAATATATATATATAAGTTATGTTCTTATGGTTTATGATATAAACATAAAATAAGAACACAAAATATATTTCATATAGTTATGATCGTATTTAATTATGTACAGTAATATAAACTATAAAACGAAACACAAAAATTGCTTAATGTTTGGTTTTCATTACAATATTATTTAAGTTTTCAAATCTTGAATACTTTTTGGAATATTAATATTATCTAATAAAAATTGCGTTAGTATAATATAGTTATTAAGTATTTTTTATTATTTTGGATTATACTTATTAAAGTTTTTTATATTTCTTAAAGAATAAGCAGACCTTTTAAACTTTTTTGTCATGACGGTTGAAATGTTTTCATAAAACTAATGCATTTATTAACCAAGAAATTAAACGAATGTCGAAAAGGTGGTGTTATTTTAATTATAACTAGTTTTGTTAGTTTTAGGATGAATATATATATATATTAACAAGAGAAACGGAAAAACACGTTAACCAAGGGCCATATGACGTTGACAAACATTCCCATGGGCGTTGATTTGTATATGAACAAGCATATATAAAAAAATCGTTAATAAAAATAAAATTTTAAAAACTCGGTCGTATTTCACTGAGTCCCACCACTTCGTGTTCGCAGTGACCATATATATAATATGTGGCCATGATGATAATGCTTCTTGTGTGGATTTACGATCCCCCTCCTGTTAGGGGTTTAATGGACCCCCTCGATTCCTCCAACTCCCTTTTCTGGTCCTGTGCGCAACAACCCCAAAAACCGTTTAAATTAGGGAAAGCGCGGTAAAATTGTTGCATGGGTTTTAAGTGTATGCTTTTGGTTTCGACGTTTGTACCATAAAATATGGTTCAACTGGGTATATACCATATAATAGTTTGTTCACCGATTTCATATGTTTATGTTTTTACAACGTTCTATAATTGTGTGATAAACTCGTGATCGTTGCATTAAATAAGTAATTTCGATACTATTATAAAAGATACGACAAGTTTGCATTCGTATACGAATTAAGTAAAACGTATTAACTTGCGGATCAAATCGCACCAAATCTGGTAGCCAGAATATTTCTCTAAAATTTATATAAAATGAAATGTAGATACGTATAATAGGATGGATATTTTGCTCTGTTTTAATTTGTTATGTATACAATATGCATGTTACCAAAAAGGGCTTAAAATCATGAAAATTAAAGGTAAGTATTTGAAAATTACATAACATAATTTAATAGGTTTTAACTTGCATTAAAATTAGTTACATAACGACTACTAAAGAAAAAATAATTGTGCGATTATAATAGAATTTGAGGAATAACATACAAAATAACATGAAATATGATTGAGATAGGTACCCAAAAATGTATATAAAATATGCTTGTTAGTAGGTGAAATATGCAGAGATAAAAAAATATATCAAAATACTTTATTATGTATTGATAAATATAAATGGTTATTGCTTTTACAAAAAAATAATTTTTAAATTTGTAGCATTTTACTTTAATATTTAAATCACACTTACATTCTGCAGTTATTTCGTTTCTATATGTTTAGAAAATTTACCGTTTTTATATTTTTTTAAGCTATTTATACAATATTTTTTTCAAAATTGTTGTTTAAACATATATATTATGAACGTTATTAATAAGATATTAGTAAAGATCGCACATTTCCAAAGGTAACTAATAACTATAATATTAATAAAAAATGTTCAAGTCGATCTTTACTCAAAAATGCCAAATCAATAAATCTTTTAGTTTATAATTAGCCCAATTATAGATATAATTTTTGATGTATACAAGACATGTTTTAATCAACATATACACATTATGTTAGATATATAATTTTATTGTTCCGAATAACACGAAAAAGCTAATATCCTTTATACGATTAATATAACATAATACCCGTATATCTACATTTATAATTGATAAAACATTAATTGATACGAGTCAAATAGGTATGTTTATTACTTAGGTAGTTTAATACTTAATAAATTTATTCAAATATTTTAGGTATTTATAACTATTATGGACATTTATAAAATAGTGTTTTCGTGGACTTTTAAATGATTGGTTTTTTATTACAAGTTATTTTTTTTATATAAAACTTACATTTTAGTTACATATTTTACAACAAATCACAGTTTTAAAAACTGCTAAAAACTTTTTTCTAACTTTTGAAATTATCAAAAATAAAGTGTAATTAATGAATTAGTAAATTAGTTATAGCAAATGATAATTCATCACTTATACAATTTAAATGACAAGAATATTTTATATAACATATAACATGATACAATCAAGTTTTCTCATCATTTTAGTTTTTCGTAATTCTAATAATAAATAAATAATATTTTATATTATTTAATTTTGACATTTTTGATCATCTTGTCTTAAAATAATACTAAGCTAATTCCTAAATTATTGAAATTAATCATGCTATTAGTTCAATTAAAAATATAACAAAGCAAACATTTTATTAGACAGCTACATTAGTAAATAAAAACAAATAGTGAAATTATAAATAAATACACGTGTTTTACTTTCAAAAGGATGCTATATTCGTAACTTGTTGTTTCTATCCAACAGTTAATATACCAAAATAAAGTGACATAGAATTTAAGAATTTAAACACTTCAAAGAAATTTTGAAGAAAATAATATTTTCGAGTATATTTTATGGCATTTTTGTAAAATATTGTCTGATAAATATGTCACAAATATTTAAATAAATAAAATCACAAAATATTGTAACTTTGACAAACGAAATTTAAAAAAAAACACAATGGGATGTACTCGTAAATACTCCATTCTTTAAATTTAGTAATAAGTAGTTAAACTTTATAATTTAACCCAATTGTTACAATTTAAATTCTACGTAATATTATTTTGTTTTATTGCCAGTTAGATAAATGGAGACGTGGCATCCTATTACAAAATACTACTTATTAACATCAAGTAATTTTTTTTAAATTAGCAAAAACTCTTGTTTATGTCAATGTGTAACACAAATTAGTAATAAAATTAGAATGTCTTAAAATATTTAAAATTAAATTTATTAAAATTTCAAAGAATATGAAAAACATTGACTGTATAACAAATTTAAATATATTTTCAAAAATCTTATAGCATTGTAAAATTAATTAAAACATGTAAAATAAAATAAATTAATCATGTATATATATGATAATTGATTAATATAATAAAAACAACCTCAATTGAAAACAAATTTGAAATAAGAACTGAAAAAAGAAAATGGTAAAGTATTGGATATTTTTATATAAATGAAATAAATTGCTCCTGAATGAGAAATTTTTAAAATATGTATTATTTATTTTTAAAAATATGTTATATTTGATGTCATATAGGTAGATATAGATTCATTTATAAATAAAAATTCTTAACATAAGAAAGTTATTTCATGAAAATATTTTCTAAAGTAAATTTAGAAATAATGTAATACTAAAAAAATTACATTTTTTTGTATTTTTAAAATTAGTCTTTATGAAATAACAATAAAAATTACATTTATTCAAAATAAGCTACTAATTTAAATAAAAGTTTAAACTTATTTAAATATGGATGACATATAATAGTTTATTAATATACATAAATAAATGTATTTGTTTCAAAGTTCATAATTTAATGAAATTATTATATGTGTGTCTGTTTTTATCAAATTACCTCCAGCAAAATAAAAAATAAGAACTATTATTATTATTGCGAAATAATTACTCTTAATGTTTACAAAATGTAACATTAAATGCACAAATTCAAGTCAATAAGTAAATATAGATTCATACATATACTATAAAGATATCAACATTAACACAGATTTTGTATTATATATTACATATTGAAGTGTCTAGTATTACTTTTTGAACATTTCATGTTTAAGTACTTACAAATTATAATAAAAACCAACAGTTTATCCAAAGAATCTAAAAACAATTTAAAAAGATTAGATAGGAAGTATAGTAATACAATATTTAAATCAACACTATACAATTGTAAATTAAAACTTATAATAATTTTTTAATATATATTAAGGTAATGATAATTTCAACAAAATTTTAATAACTTATTCGTTCGAATATAAATTTTTATTCGAACTCATAAGTTATTATGTTATAAAAAGGATTTAACCAATTAATTTGTAACTTCTATCAAAATCTATAACTATTAGACTTTAGTAAGTACCTATATAATTCAGATTTTAATTTGAGATTAGTGGACATTTTAAAATAGGAAATAATCTTTCATTATTTTGGCAAAATACTATGTTACAGGAGTATGGAGAAACTTTCTACAAAGCTGTTCTCCTATTGGGGTGAATTATTACTAAAGTTTTACATGGAACTTAAATGGTTATTTTTTAATGTTACGAACACAATTTACAAAAGGATAGGGTATTTTTCTATAATCATTGATGGTGTACTATTTGTATGCAATCTTTGGATTAAACGCCTTAAAAGTTTCCATTTAATACATTAAAATAATACATTTTCAATGAAACCACAATATGAACATAAAATTCGAAAAGTCTGTTTTAAAATGTTTAATTTAATTGGGTCTATAGAAATTTCATTTTATTTTAAATTAAGTACATTTTAGAGGTTTAGAAAATGTGTCATATAGAAAATACTGTTGACACGTATACAAATTCATAATATTAAACTTATTACTTATTATATTCTTCCAATATAGTGTGAATGTATAATGGCACTATACTTCAATAGTACATTTGGGTATATTCATTTTCAAATTGATATTAAAACCAATCATATTTTATAATGATTAGTCTTTAAATATTTATAACGAATAATGAATAATTATTATTACATTAATTATAATTATAATATTTATTATATAAATAATAATGAATTTCGTATTTCTACACATTTTTAAATACAAAATTGACCAACAAATTATAATTTTCAAAATATGCGTAAAAACGAAATTGTGCAGAGAATAATTTTTGTATTCTGTCACGCAGTAAAAAAAAACTGAAGTCCTTAAGTGTATCATTCGATCGAGATGAATTTTATTTTCCCTTCAACTTCTTATAGTTAAAATATTTAACAAGGCCGGCTGATTGAACGACTCAAAGGATGATACACAGTGACGACAATGGATGTGAAACTAAAGCCAAAAATATATCCGATCTCTTCCATTAATCGAATCGGCATATATTGGGTGCCTTAGGGGACAAAAAATAGACGAATAACAAAAGATTAAATAAGAAATAATCAGATGAACCGAGACAAATAAGACTGATTTATAATAGTTATTGGCTTATCGATTGATAAATTATCAATTGTTTAATTTCTATAATAAGTATTATACTATTATAAGTTAATTATCGGTATAGTAACAATAAAGTCATAGATTATGAGATTAAAATTTTTTTTATAAATTCTATAATAATGGTATCTATCTAGATTAAGAAAAGTGAATTTTGTACAGTTCATTATTGAACTCTAGGATGGTTATAACTTTGTTTATACTGTTAGAGTATACTTATATAACTAATAGGATAAATTTAGGTCAAACGTGTGAAAAATATGTGTATTCTTAAGAATTTTGTTAAGCATATCAAATCCTATATATTACTCGCTTTTTATTTGTTAATTGTTAAATAATGAACACTGTGAACACCGCAAAGGTATTTCGAAAATCATAAGGCAAACTAAATAAATTTTAGATGGAAATATTGAGTAATCATTTGTTTACTAATGTCTGTGAAAACAATGTCACTTGTATATTATAAAGCTATAGCTGTAGATATCGTTTAATGTATACACTATTTTATTTATTAAATGCAGATTTTAAAAATCTATGTTCAAATACCAAAATGTATCGTGATTAAAATTGCAAATTCACACTAGGTACCAAATCTTTGTCTAATGTATAAAAATTATACATTAAAATATTATTGGTTTAATTTAATAAATAATTACGAATGAAATGAAATAATATAAAAATCTACTTAGTCACTTAAAAAACGTTTAGATAGATTACCACTTATTCATCTCAATAAACATTTGGAAATAAAATTGGTATAAATACATATTTTCAAATAATGTATATTAATATTTATGAAATTAAAATTGTGATGGTAATAATAAAATATTCTGATAAATAAATACCTAGGCAAAATAAAATACCCTCCTATTTTTTATAATATCATAATATAAAATTTAAAAATAATTTAATATATTATCTAATCATATTTCAATTACATAACTAGGCTAAAAAATACAATTAAAAAATACAATTTGGACGCAAGTTTGTAAACACTATCCAAAAATCAAAAATACATACTTTTAATGATCATAGAAAAAATTATAAAATACACTACGTTTTGAGAAAATTTGACGTACAATTTATCTAAAACTTTAAAAAGAATATACGAATAAATGAGAAAAGTATAAACTTTTATACATAATTTTAATAAAACTAAATTCTATTTGGCGAATAATTAATAGAGACCAAAATTATTAATAAATTATTTAACTTTCCTAAATAAATATAATTATTAATTTATAATCATAATCAAATTACGTTTAATCAACCACTATTCTGTTATAACTTAAATATAAATTTAAACATAATTTTGCATTCAATCCCAATGTTTCCAAGAATTCCAATTTGATTACAATGTTAACATAACTTCCTGAGAAATAGAAAACTATGTATTAGAAAACTACTTAGAACTATTTAAAATAATATTCACATATTTTATTCATAATTCAAACATATTTTATTTTAAATAAAAAATTGATTTATATGATGAATTGTTTCGTTAAATGTAATTTTCCTTTAAATAAATATAAAACTTTATACCAAGAATTCAACACATATTAATATTATATAATGAAATAATTATTTTTATCGAAAATAGGTATCATGTGTCATAACTGTTACAATTAACAATTAACGCTAATTCATTTTGTACTCTAGATCTGATTTAATATTAAAATTTAATTCCCTAAAAATCGTTTTAATAGATTCGATATATTTTATTTTATTCAAAATGTAACTATGTACTTACATATTTTATAATTATTTACCAAGATTTTAACAAATATTTCTATATATATATATATATAGTTTGATTATAGGTACAAATTTGAAGACCAAAACGTGTTTTATTATTTACCCACAAGAATGTATGTTTCATATGTATTGTCATATTGTTGAATATTCTTTTCTCACTAGACACCCTCTAAAATATAATTTCATGAATTGAAAAAAAAACAGTAATTATTTTTATATTATTTAAATATTTTAGGGATGTACCTGGCACATACTCGTACATATAATAAAGCTAATCAATGAAACAAAATGTCAAAAAACGACCTTAACAATTATTTAAATAAATCATAAAACATAATCTTAACTATTATAATTATATAATAGTTAATTTTTCTATAACAACGTTATTTAAGTATAATGTTTGAAAACTCCAGAGCTCATGTTTTCAGATATCAATGAATATTTTATATACATATAAGAATAACATATAACTATAAGAACCATAATGCTAAACGTGTTTTAGCGTTTCTACAGACGGTGTACTAATTGTATTTTGATTAACACGCAAATGCTTCATAGGCATTATAAAAACGGTGTGAAAATCTTCAAACGTTTACAAAACATTCGTCCGATTGTTTGATCAGCTATTTTTCTGCACAGATTTTCGAATACTCAGTTAAATACCTTATACACGTCAATAAATCTAAACATATCAGAATTTTGTTTTATTTTTAAAATTGAACTAAAAAAGTATTTAATTTTAATTCAATAATTTATAATTCATTCAAAAAGATTAACTCATCTGAAGTTGCAAAACAAATAATTTTTTTAATTTCATTTTAGTTCTCATAATCTAATTTTCTATTTAATTATTATATATAATATAAATAAGACTACGAAATATCCATAACTTATGGGTTATACGTTTTTAAGAAGTTATTTATAAACAATATAATAAAATCTGTTCAAAATAGACATTAGATAAATAAAATGTATTTTTAATATTAAAATCAAATTTCATACGTATTTAATTTTTCTCAAAAGGGATATATTGTAAGTTGTCACTATAAATGTTATTTTTATTCACAGAAAATCCATGTTTTCCCGACAAATTTCACTGCAAATATTTTATAATTAATAACTTCATAAATTTCTTATTTACCAATCTGGTAAAAACGTTTTAAGAACTCTCTCATTCTAAAAATAGATACGTTAGATCAAATCGTACTGTCATAATAATAGTTGTACATTCGTCCTATGAAAAGTTACAAGATGGTGTTCTGATGTGTTACAGAAATAATGTTTGTATATTGATCAATTACAGCGACACAGTGCAAGATGTGTATTATTGATTCTTTATAGCGACTAATTAAAATAAATTTTTTTGTAAAATTTTAGAGAAAAATAAAGATTGTTTTGTATTTTCAATTAATTAAACACTTTAACATAACTTATCATATTTGTATTCATACAACTTTTTAGAAAACTAAGACGAATAATAAACGTTAATTTATAAAAAATCAAATAATTCGTATTTTTATTTCAAACACAAGTAAACATAAGTAAACAATTTATGTAGATAACAAGTATGTCCTAATTAATTATGAATTTAAAAAAATTAAAAACTATATTTACATTTTTCGTTTACAAATATGCACTTATGATGATTAAACGTTAGAAATACATATCTTTCATTATATATATATACATTTCCATAATAACAACCGTAACGCTTTAGTTATTATTAAAACTAAATAAGAGGGGAGTAAGTAATTGAATCATAATTAATTGGTAAACGTGCACAATTGACTATCAGATGTTTTTCACACTCAAAAATAGCGACGATTTTAAAATTAGATACATGGCCTAACAATGGTATTGTAACGATGTTATCTATAAATATTTCATAAAAATTAATTTGTATATTTTAGAAAATATGTAGACACAATAAATTATTTTGTTAGCAAACACGACGTTTCGCTATCGGCTATCGACTTATTGATTATTTTCGGTGTCGACCGAAGAAAACCGGATTGTTCGGAAGAAATCTACACAATCGTTGAACGCGACAATATCAATAATTTCTAAAAATAAATACCCGACCAAGACGAATGATAATTGTAGTCGAGGATCACCCGCGGTTACGGCTCAAATTCCGTTGAAACGACGATTTGACGGTTGAAATAATTTGTTGTCGATATTATTGTCTCCCCTCGTAAATAGGTAAATAAGGGTCTCGAGAACCGATCTATACGCGGTGACACGGGGACAGGTGTCCCGAAATGGCCGTGCGGGTTTAGTCGGAAGAGACGCGTGTTACATCATTAAGTATTATTATTATTAGAATCGACCCCTTTTTGGAAAAAATTATACTCGAAATTAACGTACTGCGGTAACGCGTAGGACGTAACGGCCGCGTTTAGAAAACCGATTCCGTCAGGCGCGCGCGACGAACGGTTCACCCCAAGGTTACACACAAACGTTCGGTCTCGCCGTGAGGTGTACACACGCACGGTCCACGAAGTAAAAGTAATGTCGGCGACGACGGTTTGGGGCAAGTACGCGCGGGACACGGTTACTTGCCGCGTGTGAACGTTATGGCAGAGTGGCCCGGGGAGTTGACGAAACGGCGGGTATAAAATATTAATATCACGTCGAGTCCGCGCACAAACTTTGCAGAGAGACGACCGTTGGCACGCGGAACGACTCGCTTTTGCGCCCGGACGGGTTTCCGTAAATACCGACGTTTTTACGTCGACGGCAAGGAGAAAGTAGATACTCGAAAACGACGGCGGGGCAATGTAAGAGGTTACCTTTACGTTCGAAAAAGATCCCGCGAGTACGATTCCGTCTCGATCGTCGTGTTCGTTATTTAAGAGAAACGAAAATTAAATAAATAGGTCTGAAGACACGATGTAAAAAACAAAATTGAACTCGCCACTATTTGAAAACAAGGGACACAAACACCACGTGTGGAAGGTAGAGCGGTCGAAACGCGGATGCGCACGAATCGGAAAAACACAAACGTCGCGTAAAAAAAACGGAAAACAGTCACGGCACTCGCGTAAGTTAACGCTCACCACATTCACAGACAAGCGCGCACAAACAACCACATACAACGGAGTGTTAGGACGAACTGCCGTCGCGGCGTCGCGCGCTCTCATACGGTAACCGGCCGGTATGGCATTATTCGTAACCACCCGTCACCGACGAGACCTTGATCGGCGGCGGGTGGCGGTACGTACCGCGAACGCGGTTGGCGGGAGGTGAGGTCGTGACGACAACAACCGGCTTTCACGGCGGCCGTCGCCATATCGCAGTAATGCCACAACACGCACGCGCACACGCGTCTGACAACAAAAACCGCGGGATTTTTCAAAGTACGGTCTTAGGAGAATACATGACCAATAGTCGGAAAACGAACACAATCTTATCGGTATTCGGATTGCCCAAACGAAAGCATTTCCAAACCGTGCTATCATTCGACGTTTGTGTAATCGATTAATTATGGCGAATACGAAACGTATAGACGTTCAAAACGTCCATCTTATTTGTTAAAAGACGATAAACGTATTTCCACGAATTTATATTTAGAAAATTGTTTTGTTACCAAAAAAATATAAATTACAAACCGACGTTTGGCAGTGTTTTAGTAGTTGTATATAGGTTTGCTTCAATATAAGCGTATCAACATATTTGATCGTAGAATGTTCAAATATTAAGAAGGTACTTAAATATAGATTTTAGTAAACCGGGAATATGTGAGCGAGGAAGAAGAGAAGGGAGAAATGTCCGGTCGACTTTATCTTCTAAGATTATGTTGCGTAGTGTTTTACCTACGACTTCCGTTGACGGCGATATCAACGGGAATTGTGTGCCTACAACCCAATCGATACGATTTTCATCCGATATATCCGTTGTCCGGGGTAAACAGAGGGCCGACGTTAAAATAATGTTTTGTCGTTACTACGAAAACAGGGTTGTATTATTTTTCAACCACTTACACGTACCGGTGGTAGAACCGATCGATCGGTGCTTTCAATATGTGTGTGGAAATACATACGTATCGATGGAATTTTATAATAACCGTCAAATTGTCATTTTCTAGAGAATAACTATGGAACAAATTATTACATTAATGGAGCTATCGTTAGGATATGATTAAAAAAATGTTTTAAAATAATCGCACATTATGTTTTATGTAAAGTTACGATTAAAATGTACGTCAATACAGTTTTTAATCGTTTCATCTTTTATTCGTATTGTTTTTTACGTTAACGTGGACAATTTTTATTTTCCGAGACATCCAAAACTTAATAACATTCGGGATATTTGTTTCGTTGAACATAATAATAATAAAATCCTTGACACGTCAATGTTCTATCGATATATCCTTATAAATCATTTAAATAATTACGTTAATTTAAAAGACGATGTTAAAACCGCAATATTTAATTAAAATAAAAACGATTAACGTCATTATACTATTATTCTTGCATCAAAGAAAATAAAGATTACGTTTACATTTAAACATAGATTACACGTTTAAACAAATATCCTTAGTCCTTAGTTAAATGTACTCAACGTTTATCGATAATAAGGTTGTTTACAACAAGTAAATTAATGCAAACGATAATTCGTAAATTATATTCCACGAACTTTATTATATTTAAATGGTTATTATTGTCAAATAAGCCATAAATAGATATTTAAAGATCGACGACAGTTCTGTTTTATGCGTTATAAATAATTTAGAGATTAGGGAGAACAATAATAACACGATCATTAAATTTAACTAACAATAAGAAATAGAAATTAACATATCGCCTTCACTCACATATCGTAAACGTCCTATGCACTTATAATATTTATAATTAACGAAGTTTAATATAGTATTCTGTATAAAGGAGCGTAATACAATTATAAACATCTTAATCGTAACATTTTTATAACTTAAAATAAGTAATCGAATTATTATTTTAGGTTTAATTTTGTTCAATATAAATTAATTTGGCTATAAAAATACGACATCCAGATAACGATCAATACGATCAAGAACATAACTATGGTTTAATAATTATACATCTTACGTTTTAAATTATTAATAAATTAAATTACAATATCGGATAAATAATACAAAATTATCATCCGATATTTAAATTTAAAATTCGAAATTATATTATTATATAATATATTTGGTTGCTACTTACATTTACGATTTATATCTAATTAATATGAGAAGTTTAAGAAAGTCAATAGTATTATTAACACAGGCTAACTGTATTAATAATTTATATTAAAAAACAAAACAAATGAAGTAATTTTTAATCAAATAAAGGCATTTTATGTTTTAAAAACAATTTGTAAAATTAATTTTTTTATAGCAAATTTGTCAATTTAATTTCGAAACAAGTAGGTACGTATTAAGTTATAACTTTTACTTCGATTAAACCAAAAAAAAACTACAATGACTCTCGTATAAATTTTAAAAAACGGATGTTTAATACGAACGTTATCTAATTGTAGATTGTATTTAATCTATAGAATAATACATTTGTAAAAGACGGCGGAGTATTTTCGTTGCGACTTACTGACGTTAAAAACGGTACCCGAATAATATTTTATTTGAGAATAAAATAGTTTGTAAACGGCGGAATGTTTACTTAAATGTGTGCGATAAGATGACCAAATAAAATATAATCCACGTACATTTCAAGTAGTTTGGTACGTATGTTTTATGATAATTGTAAAATATAGACGAAATATACCATAATGTTTTTTTCATTAGAACAAAATTCCAAATATTTAATATTTCGTTTTACTGTATATAATTACATATAAAAACCTTTACGATAAAGTAGTATAGTACGGTTTAATTAAATATTTTTTCACAAGGCTGAGTAGGTATTCGTTCTCAATATTTCGTATTTATATTCCATTCAAAATAAATGTGGAATTGTAAATATATATTATGGCAAAGTTAAATTATACGAATGCTCTATATATATATATATAATACGACGAAAAGAAAAATAATTTTTTGAGTAATTATGTAATGTAATTTTGGTTTAAAACTTTTATTAAAAAATATTATATATTTTAATAAAACCATCTAAAAACAAACAATGTTAAGCAGCTAAACATCAATCATGTTAGGTATATATTATACACGCATAAATACGTGCGCTGTAATGGTAGTATAAAATATTTTCATTTTAATACTACGAAAACTTATAAATACACTATATATATATATATTTATATACATTACTTGAAAATACATTCGAATGTAAAAATAAAACTGATATATGTATCGACGTATTCGATAGCATATAACGATATACTTAACGATTATCAAATTCGTATGATTTTGTAATTATTATATTTTCAACTAATCGATTTTATATAATACTTTACGAGTAATTTCTGGTCCACATTAAAATACTCAATGCCCTAAGAAGCGTTTAAAAGCAAAATGAAAATTATGATTTTTTCCATAAAATTTCTCCGTAAATTTCGTTCGTCATTTTTGTATTTTTTTTGTGATTTTCATTCGCGAAATAATGGAATGTCGTCATTCAAAAATTTTTATTTTACCAAAGTACCAATCTAGATCTAATCCTCAGTCGATCGCATATACGTATAACGTGAAACTTTTGAAACCCGTTAACCGCATACTAAAGTATACTTTACAAAAAATAAAACTATGGTTGTCAGTTATAGAATACAAAATGGGAACGATAAAAATGATAAAAAAATTTAACTGAAAACTTTAAAAGGAAACGAACAAAAAGTTAATTATTAGTATTAAAAACAAATACATTATAAGGTAATAAATACTTTTTCAAATAAGCAATCTGAAATTCTAAAGAGTACTTGGATGCTGTAACGTTATTGTTAATTAAAACTACGATTACATTTTGTACAACGCACTTACTTTTATACAAAAAAACTTCATTATTCGAACATATATGTTTGACTTCCAGAATGTTTGGGATTTATGATGTAAAGTAATTTTGATGATACATCATATTTTTATTGACAGAATAAATAATTGTTTGGACAATATTTGTATCATAATTATTTCCAAAAATTTGGAAATAAATTTTCTAATCGTAATATCGCCATCGTGTAATAAGCACATAAATAACAAAAACAACGTTTGTATTAAATTGTACGATTTTTATAAATCAGATTATTTTTTAATTTTGAATGTTTTATACATTATTTAATTCATGGCTATTAAATTGTTTATTTTGTCATCGTGGTTTATTTAAAACTATTTTGTGTAATTTTGTCTGAAGGGCCTATACTTTTACGCGTAGAAAATCATGTAACGCGAAAAGCTAACTTTTATATTTCATTCGTTGAAATATACTTTACGAAGAATTAATTTTTGGAAAACCGATAGTTATAATTAAATATTTAAATTTATGTTTAACGTTTGTTTTTAATATGATACCGTTATGATATTATATAAATCGCAAATAAGTAAATATATATTAAGCATTCACGAGAAGTACTCCATTTATTATGAATTATGTGGAATTTTATACGAGTTCACTTTGTAATAATTATTATAAACCTTATATTTAATAAAGTAACATTTTTAAACAGAACATTAATTTCTGTTAGAAATTATTTATTGTTCTTTCATTATTTCTTAATATTTTACCGTTAACAATATTTTCGTTAATTATTATTTATATTCGGTCGCGTTCGAATATTTATATACGCACGTACGTGTTATTATTTTTTTATGTGCTTATTTTCTTCAAATTTATCAATAATATGGTAAGTGCGATCATAGCAGACGTACTATATACAATCAGCGTTTGTGTACATTTTCTTTCCAAAGCGATTTAGTACGCGGTTACACCCATCCGTCACATAAAAACTGTTATCGGATACTAACGACACAATTACTAATTACGTAACACAGAAACAAACGATATTTTTATGCGTTTGTGTGTGTGACGTTATTCGAATTTTGTTCTCTCTTGCTTTCGGGTACTGTGAAAAACAAAAACAAAACAAAAAACGCGTACGAAAAAATGCAAATATAAAAAGTTTCCTAGGCTTGAAGTAAGTTGTACGATAATGTATGCAATTCAATATTATATTGCCGTTATTCCGGAACAGAGGACAATAATGTACTATTTTATTCTCATGAATATATATAACACGGTTAATGGAATATTTAGATTTTTCGAGATAAAGATATAAACAATCAGTGGCCATTTAATAAGACTAGACGAGTGAAATTTCCAACCAACAAGCGTTGAACGTGCACTTTTTCTGCTTACATCCGTGTAATCGAGGTCTGGAATATTATTTCGTTAGAATATTTACACGAATATTGATCGAGGGAAAATGTAAGAATACCGAGAGGTTTTTTTTTAAAGTATCGTGTAAGGTTTTTATTTAAGTATGTGGCGAGTAATATTAATCTATGAACGAACACAAAATTAGTAAATTCACAACATATTCAAATATAGTATTATTATGAACAAATTACGTGCAAATTAAATAGAAAATTGACTGTGAAAAAATATTCCCACGTAATATTAAGGGAATTGAGTTTTTTTTTTTGGGGGGGGGGGAGAAAGGAAAGATAACTACAAATGAACATATATTCAGGAAAATTCAAGGAGATTTTGATTCGTTAAAATAAAAAGTATTTTTTAATTAAATATCGAATAAAAAGTGCGCATCTAAAAGTTCTTTGGTTTTTATTAACTTTAACGAAAATGACGAACAATTTGAATTTTACTTTCCTGATTTCGACGGAGTTGTAGAATATGGCGAAAATTACAGTATACTCTGCAACACTTGCCACACGTGTTGTAGATCGTTTTACGAATAGTTAAGATGATTTTTCCAAAAAAAAAAAAAAATATGTTCCGGAAAACTTAAAATCTTGACTATAAAGACTTTGTCATGTTTATTTTAAAATTTAATATTATTCTTTTGATTCTCGGATAGGTTTATGCAAGTGTAAAACAAATTAAAACAATGACGAACGCGTGTTTTCGGTAACGAAAATATTTGTTTTAAACATCAACGCCCAACAAAAATAACGCGTTGTTTTCGAATATATTCTAGTAAAAAGTAAAATCGATAAATATACAAGAATAATATTTTCGTATTTATATATTATTATAATAAAATAATAAAATTAATTTTAATAAATAAAAAGTCCTTTTTTTTGTTCATATTATATAATATATACTACACAATATAATATAACGACTACACATAATATATTTATGAATGAAACGAATAACCAATTTGTTATTTGAAAAAATAATTACATATTAACGAATACGAGTAACTATAATCATAGGAATTCACTATTATAAACGTAATTACTTATTACTCGCTGTTTGTTAAGGAAAGCGATCCAATTACCAATTTTCAGTCGTGGAAAATGCAGGTTTGAATAAAGAAGGAAATTCTAAGAAGTTACCGTACTTTGAAAACCTACATATATAGCAAATTGTCCCAAATTAAAAATCCTCCTAAGTTGTTGTCCTCTTTTATATAGTTATACGTTAGTAGTTTTTTTAAAAAAAAATTTTCCAACATTCTGGTTAAATTTAACAAAAAAAAAAAACGAATTTTTTATATGAAAATACATACTTGCACCCGGATATTTACTTCGAAGTGAATCGTTATTATATATAAATTTTGAAAGCAACGCATGTAATCATTATATTCGAAAAACGTTTCTGTGCACAGATAAATTTACGTTAGTGTTGAATTGGATTTCATCAAATGTTTACCTACACAGAAATATTCGGTAATAAACGATTTTATAGATCTTTTACGAATTTATTAAACGTTCGAATCCTCAAATATATAAAATATCAAAAAATACAGTCGTTTTAAAATCAATTTTGTTCGTAAATATGGAAAACGTTCAAATATATATGTATTATGTAAAATGGCTAAAGAAGACGATTCAACTTTATCAACAGTATAATATACATTGGTGTTGTTGTACCGTACACAATACATATGTGTTAACAAAAGAAACATATTTTTTTCGTTAAACGTATGAATTTAAAACGTTTGATTTGTCGTGCGTACGCGTCGCGTTATTTAAACGATAACAACGCGTTAATGTACTTTATATAATACGTAGTCGTCACGATTCGGTGGCGTGGCACGCGCATATATATACAAATCTTTTGTAACTCCGAGGAGTGTCAGCTGTACGCCTCAATTCGAAGATCATTATTCCAAAAAAATACGATGGCCGAACGAAAGCGGCAAATTGGTCAGTAAAGTTTAGTCGTTATCGCTCACGCGCTAGATTTTAACGGCCATAACGGGGATATTGGTGAAAACCGTCGTGCACGTATTTACTCGGTATATTTTGGATTAGACGCACGCGTATGTCGTTCACCGGCCGGAGGGGCCGAGTGCAAAACCTTTTTATTATTTTCGTAAAAGCATTTGCCACGGGAAGCGAGATCGTTAGAAGTAATGTAACGGTTCTAAGCGAAATGGAACACCTCAGCCGGACCGCTGGGTTCGAAAACCAAATTGTATTGATTGAATCGTACTTGACTCCGATATTGTCGTTAGTAATTTATCTTAAACGACGCGTGATCAATAAAAACGAGCGGAAAAATATCGATATTGTTTTTATCGCAATACGCCGTTAGGCGGTATGTATAAAAAATATACGACACATGTGTGGGTAATATATAATAAAAAAGTTATACTAAGTACATTGTATAAAGAATTAGTGTTTCGTAATTTATTGCGCGTGTTTTATAAATATTTCGACGTTTGATAAAGAGTAATATCTTCGGAATGATTGACTGAAGGAGACAAGACGAAGGTCGAAATATAGGAATTTTATTTGATACGAAACAAATAAAATGTTATCGATTACAATATTCTTTAAAATTAGATAATTTTAATATTTTTAACTATATTGACGCGGAAATCGCGAGTTAAAACATTACAAAAAATATACGAGTAATAAATATTTCCAACGCTTCGTTAAAATCGATAATAAACGTTTTCCGATAATATCCATTCGTTTTTACAATAGAAATGTTAACAAATATCTATAAATATTTAATAGCTATTGAATATTATATAAATATATATATATTTGTTTTTAATATTTAAACAGCCGCCGTGAAATATTTCGAAATTGTATTATCATATTTTCCCCAAGTCAAAAATGAAACTCGAAGTTTAAATTAACTTCACGGATTAAATATTTTGAACTCAAGATTATATACTAAGAGTTTAATAATTTATTATCCTTAGACCTTCAAGTTTTTATGATTTCAAACCTTTTATATTATTTTTTATGCCTAAAACCTAAATTTAACTAATATGTATTTAGTATATAGTATATAGTATATTTTATACTAAAATATGTGTGTTACAAAATACGGCGGTATTTTAAAATGAAATACACGCGCGACAATGAATTGTATTTGGGTTGACTCGTAAATTACGTGTATGTACATCGGAAATATACGTGTAACAAGTGACGTAAACTATTTTTCGTGATCAAGATACACATTTCTTTTTGTTAAACAAATATCGTTCTTTTTAAAAATAGTTTTATTAAAAAGACGTGAAACTATTTGTAAGAATTGAATACCGTTATTGTAATTGCGATATTGTCAGGTTAAGGTAGACGTTTACATGTCGCGCTATATAATGTACGTCGTAAATGGTCGTAAATATAATGCGCGTAGTGTCGCTCGGTCGTTTATGGTATTAATAATTTTCGAATATTTGCGACTGTTCCCGAAAAATATTCCATATTCTCGTATTCCACCGACCGAGAATTTCCGAACCAAACAACGCGCCCTTCATTTCAACGGCGAATATCTATTCTATATTATTATTATTTTTTTTACGCTATATTCGGTTTCTCCGATACTCGCAGCGTTCGGCTGTTGAGCTTTTAGCCGTGAACACTTCTTGATTTCCGTTGTTCGCACTATATCACTCGAAAATCCTACATAAAGAACGTCAATTTTTAAGTATACAATTATTTTTTGTTGCTCAATTTTCCCGTTGCCCGTGCCAACAAATCGCACAATTTGTTTATTCTCCGGTTGTCGTCTTAATATACTCGAGTATATATATATATATGTATATACTATACCTATAGTCACCGTTGTAACGTCGTAGCGCCGATATATAAAATGGAATATCTGCTGCCGTTTAGAAAAATAACGCTATTACGTTTCGTCGCATAACTTAATAGGAGGATGGTGTAAAATCCCGAGCGTTTTTATTATTCATTTGCGCGTGCGCGTGTACTCGTATACGATAATCCTGTCGTCACCGTTGACAGTTTACTAAAAACTTGTAAGAAACGAAAACGCCGACCAACGAGACGGTACCCTAACAATAACGATATCGTCGTATAACGGGATACCGACGGTCGAGATACAACTTTCTCGTCGAATTTAATTCACCCGGCGGTTACGTAAAGGGAATACGGGTATATCTACGCGAAAAACGGCGACAAACATTTGCATCGCGAAGTCGGAACGAGGAAACCGTCAAGAAGATTAATCGCTCTCCAAAAATTGACGTCGCGTACACGCCGCGCCCCGGCGAGTGTTCCGCAAAACTGACGTACACGACGAACTGCAATTTGTACGCCGCACTTACGGGCGGTTACATATTATTATTATTACCATCGTCGTTATTATACGGGCGCGCCGTTGTCCGTGATAAATACGGTTACGCTACGTAAATAGACGTCGGTGGTGTCGTTATTCGCGGGTGATGAAGACGCCACGAAATCGCGCTCCGACGAATGTTATTAACCATTCCCGGCGTTGACAAATATTCCGACGAACGCGGGGATTTTTCGGCAACGCGATTTTCGCGTCGTTCCGACGTAGTCGAAAAGTTCGCGATATAGTAACCGATTAGGAGGCCGGTGACCATTGTCATACATACATACATACATACACGGGGCGTTATGGGTTTTTTCGTACGGAGACGCGCAGCCACTCCAAAGGTTTTTCCTTCGTCATTTTTACGCGCGATCAATAGTCGTATAAATCGAATAGGACGTTATCCGCGACAGCGTTAAAACCTATTCATTTCGTTATTGTCGTCCGGCGATATACGAATTCGGGGAAATATTTCCAACCTTCTCCATCGGCGGTATAATTGGGTCGGGTTAGGCGCGCGCGCTATTTAAAGTCGACTCGTGACCACCACCTATTCCATCAAAACGAATAACTAATTTTATTCCCTGCAACCGATTACTTTGTAACGCGTACGAAAATACCGCCCAAAGTGATCGTAATTGAGGTAACTCCGTCTTGGGAGTTCGGATACTATATACTCAAGTATATAGGTGTTCGCGAACATGAATTATCGAAAGCCTTATCCGTAGAACAATTAACGAGACGTTATATCCGTATAGGGGTATTAGTTGGTATTAGTCGTTAGTCGGTAGTCGACGTCGCTTAATTAGTAACAATTAATATTAAACGACGTTGAGGCATCGAGACTGATTTACCCAATCCAATTGGACTGCAGCAGCGATAAGTCAATAAGGGCGTACATCGTAAATTGCCGCGATATTTGAAAATTATACGGTTCGTTTTCAACTCGCGTTGTCACACTGACAACGATATAAAATAATAATTTAAAGTGCTTACGCGTTACGACTGTAACATATAATCCACTTATATCAAAACTAAGTTCTTGTTTCCTCGCAAAGTGCTCGCGTGTTCGTTCGGAGATAACCATTTGTTGTTCGATAGATTATATAATTCAAGATGTTGGTGACTTAGGCAGTTAGGTTAGCGTTTGAAAACCGTAAGTTATATTCTCGCCATTTTCAGTCACTTCAGACGGGTGTATATTCATACGGGAATACCGTAAACCAATTTGAATTTTTCGGTTCCTTTTATCGCGCGGTCGTTACATAGGAAACGAACGTTGTATATTTTCACTCGGGTATGGTTGTGGACTATCCGGCGAACGTTGTTCGTAAAATGCAAAAAGCTTATTCGAACTTGTTCGAGAAATATTAGAATTGAAAATAGAAATTCGCTTCCAACAAAACCCAACTAAATCCCAACAAGTTTACGCGTTTTATAGACTATAACCGCGTTAAAATCGTCGCGCATCCTGCAACGTCTATACATTTTATAAACAGACGTCTTCCGGTCGAGTAGCGAAATGATTTGGTCGGCATAATGTTATCCTGACTTTTTCAAACGTCGTTGATTATTCCGCCAAACACTCCGTAAACGATTATTATTTTTTTTTTAATCTGCGGCGTTCAATCGTAACATCTCTGTATAGTACATCACGTTTACGATTGTTCTCTAATACTTGTGCGTTTTTTTCACGTCTAGACGTAAGTTTTCTATAGAGTGAATATATATATATATATATATATATATATCGCGTGTGGAGAAGGGATAGAAGTTCAAGAAAATTTCGCACGTACACCCAATCAATACGTCGTCATTGTTTACGGTTTAAGATTTTACTATAAATATATAGTCATAATTTTAACGAGTAAACGTTGTTTCATTATTTCAAATCTTTTGGTATATATATATATACATGTTTCGTATATTCTTCATTTAATCGATATTTGTGGCATTTTGCGAAGTTTTTTCTTCGTAATTTTTCTCTATGTACCTTCCGTTTATTGCTAAAAACATAAACGTATACAAAACGTCGGCGGGCGATTTTATCGTTGTACTTTATTGCAAATGAGAAGTCGCATTAAAGCGGTAGTCCTATGGTATCAAAGGCGAGACATAAACCCAAATGGTGTTTTTCCGATTTTCAAAGCGGATGTTTTGCATCATAGCGCCGCCCGATCCGCATTCTCGCTGACTTTATGTGTGTACACGTAGTACCGATTATAAAACGTAAGCGGAACGAAAACGAATTATAACGAATTAATCGTGATTAATTAATGATCGCCGATCGTCGAATATTTTGCAAAATCGTTTATAAAAGGAAAACAAATTACGCGGATCGTTCGTTTTCACTATTATAAATATATATTTAGTTTCGAAAATGTTTTAAAAAACGTACGCGTCCGTCTACGAAATCCGGTTTAAATGTAGCAAACGACCGTTACAAAGATATTGCGTTATCGAAAAGAAGCGTTAAAAAGTTTATTGTTTTGTCTCGAACGTATACGCCGAAAAGTCGCCAATCTAATATACGAAATATTTATGGTTTACTATTTTATTGACATACTATTAACTATTCAACGTACCGCGCATAATTACGCGGGTTGGAATCAGAAGGTAATGTTTTCGTACGCGCGTGTTCGTAAAATGTTATAAATACGTAGGTGAAATATTCGATAATAATTGTCGCGTTTTAATTACGCCGATAATATAAGCGATTTAAAACAAAAATTGTCACCGAACACCGTATAACCAATATAATAAGTACCTAAATTCGAGGCGACGTGACTTTAATTTTGACTCGCGTTGGTACACGTAACGATAATTGTACGTAGTCTCCGATTTTGTCGAATTCCTCGCGCTCTTCGAATCTACTAACCGAATTATTCGAACCGCAAGCACGTAACAATCGAGTACTTAAACGAGCTATATCGTTGTTTCAATAATACAACCGCGAAGTGGCTTATTAATTTTATTATTCCGTTTATGTGTTACCGACGCTTTTCGGTTTAATTTTTCGTACACGCGTGTGTCGATTAAATACCGCGACAACGGAACGTGCACGTTCGTTTCGTAAATCATTATCGTTTACTCGGCAACCAGAACGGAACGTATTTTGTGAGGTCGCGCTTTAGTTTGATATATACCGTGCACAGTCCGTTTATAAATATACTTTAACGTTGTGGCGTACTTACTGCATAATGTGGATATTTCGAACGGCACAAAACGCGCGGTAGTTGATTTATCGTGCTAGCGTTTCGGGCGCGTACCGAAATAAATAAATTAAAATACGCGGCGAATTATCTTTCGGGGTTGTCGTACCGCATTTTCCTACAATATTATCGAGCGGAAACCAAACGTATAGAAAAGTAAACGTAAATTACCGCAATATATATATATGTATGTAATACGAGTTCGTATTTTATTGCGGCGTCGAACTATTCGTTAAAAACGTACGTTATAAACGGGTCGAAAAAATCGTGAACAACTTTCGAGTTCCTCCGTCGGATATCGTTACCCGATACACGCGCACCCTCCCACCCCGTTACGTTTCCGTTACGCCCGAGAAAGGACAAAAACACGCCTCGACAATCGTTCCGTCGGTGCCGAACAGGTAACCGTGAAACTCGTTCCTAGCGACCGCACGCTATAAACCACAAGCACGTTACAGACATCCGTTGGACGTAAGAAACTAAAGGTCATACCGAACGCCTTCGAAACGTTTTCCAATCAATATATACGACTATTATTATTTATACAAGACGGTCCAATCAAGGCCGGTTGTACACGCCGTGGGAATCGTATCGAACGAACGAACGGTTTTTAACGCGGACGCGTCCACTGTCAAGTGTTTAGGTAAATTGTCCTAACCGTGTATGTTCATTATCGTATTGCGCACTTCACGCGACGCACGTATTTAGCGCCCGCGTATCGAATCAACGGACAATATGTTTCGTCGAACAGTTTGATTTTAATACGAAGCCTTATATATATATATATGGAAGACTAAAAGCGATATTTTCGTTTCGTAGATATTGATCTTACTCGGATACACACACACACACACGCGCACGTTTGTAGGCATTGTGACGCTACAAAATCGAAACGTTTATAGAATTCGGACAACGTTTAAGGATGATAAACGTAATCGTAGAACTACGGACTGTAAATAACGCGCGCGAGCTCTAACCGTTGTTAGACGAGCGACGCGCCCATATACGTATAGTTGTTACGAGCCAGAAGATCGTCGATAAATTAAAATATATCGTTTAGACGCGGAAAAACCCCCATAAAGCGACACGGGCGGATTACGAACTTGGGGAAAATTCCGCCGAACTCGAGTTAGCGTATAATGGAGACGAATTATGATATGTTCCGAAAATAAAGTAATGTTCGAAAACAAACTTGTACGACGTACGTACGATAAGACGTAATCGTCAGGAGATTTACGTTTCGCGTAGTTCGCTCGGAAACCGATTTCAATTATATGTTATTCCGGCGCGCGCGGAATTTCGCCGACGTTTAGCCGCGTGTACCCGTAATCGTTCGTCGCCGATACAATTAAAACCGTAAATAATTTGAACGGGTATAAAACGACGTCGCGATTTCGAAATATTTTACGACGGTTATTATATGGCCACGGCTGAAGCAAACGTTATCTGCCCGAGAACGTTATTTAACTTTTTATTAAAATTTTACACCTCGGCGCAATACGGCGATTAAAAGGCGTTATTTATTATAAGCAACTTGTACACAATACAAACGGTACCTATGTATATATATTTATAATTTTTTCCCCGGTTTATTTTAATAACCGCGTGATAGGGGGAAACACGTACGTCACACGTCGTATATTATCGATAATAATTGTTCGAATATGTTTCTTGACGCCTAAAAAAAAAATTAAAACGAGTCGTAAACGCCACGAAAGGGACGCGTTATTGCATATTTTGTACGGCGTTCTTATAACCGACGTATTCTTTATCGCCCGTAATATTAATAATATAGGCAACGGCCTACTTTTTACGTAACGGGAATTGAAAAAAATTCTAAAACGACGGGCGTATAGTTCGAATAAAGTCCGCTGCGTGCGACGACGATGAGTACCGTTCGCTGGGCCAAGTACGAGAAAGTATACAGCGAGAAACGTTAAAAAAAATTTCTCGCCAACGCGAGATGTTTTTCATCTCCCACGGCTATATATATATATATATATATATATAGTCGTATATTAATTCGTCTTTTTTTACGCTAACTTTTAATTTCGTAAGTCGGCGTTTTCGGGCCAGGCCGACGAAAAATCGCGTTTCCCATTTGTCAAAATACAGTCAGCAAACAAAATACAATGGCCCGTGACGATAATTAGACCCGTAAATTGTCGGGGATACTTAAGAGCCTCACGGGCAAACGGCGAACGTCGAGCCTCTTAGTATTTTATTCGAGTACGCGGTTGTTCTACGTATTAACGTATATATTATATACGAGTGTTGGTTTCCGGGTATTTCGAGAGCTTTTGATAATTGAGTATATTTCGAAGCCAACGGGGAGAACGTTAAGTCAACGGAAACATACGTTTACGCGTAGCTTTTGATCAACCACATAATTAATAAGACGTTATCGAAACGTTTAATAAGCATTTTTGTTTTCCGAATTTGACTTGAACCAGGTGTACACACGCTGTGACGTTCGAAGTTCCATGTTATTCGTCGGTCTTACGGACGTCTTAGAAATCAGTTATCTACGTACGATTCGAAATACTTAATCCTTACTGTAGCCTTTTTGGATTTGAGTAGATAAATCCGTAACGAACTTCGAATAATAATTATTCGAAGATTTAATCCGTCGACGGTATGTAATATACACGTAGCACGCTACGCGCTTAAATCGGCGTAAATTAATTATATTTTGGAAGTTATCTCGACGTAAACTAAATGTTCGTTCGTCATTGAAAAACGAACGACGATTTAACATTTCGTTTTAAGTTCGCCGAATTCGGATAATGCGGTCCGAAACGAAAACCATAACCCATTTTGAAGGGAAGCCAAAAGCCGCAACGTTTATAGGACGAGAATAAGGTTCGTTTAATTATTCGTCGAAAGTATTCCGTTTTATTTTTAAGCGTGGATTTGTACTAACGATGAAATGTCTATAAAGCGAATTCGAACTTGAACGAAGTATTTTTACACGACTGCGTGCCACTTCCTAGGGGCACGGCCATCCGGAGTCAAGTCATCTACGAAACGCGCGTTTTTCCGATAATTCGTTTTTGTGACGCGGAACTCGGTTGAACGCAACATTACGACGGTTGTTTACGAAAACAAAAAAAAAAACGAAAATACGATAATAGAATAACGAAAAATCGATAAAAGCCCGATAATTTCGCGGTTCTCGTTGCAATCGAATCGTGATAATATGAAATCGTGGTAATATCGGTACTACGCGGAATCGTATGTGTGTGTGTGTGTCGCGCTTCTACATAATTGGCGCACAATATTACGTATTCGTCCGTCGATGTGCCGACAAAGTTTACAATCGACATTACGTTGGACGTTACGCGCCCGTATCATAAACGTCTATACTTACGCGAACAGGGCCATCGTATGGCGAACGTTTTAGGGATAATATTTTAGTCTCGCGAAATAATTTAATATCGCGTTAATTGTCGACACGGTATATATAATTAAACGTTACGGAATTGTATACGCGCGATTATGTCTATCCGGTTAAATAGAAAAACGTCGCCAATTATACTACGTAATATAAATAAAAGAACAAAAAAAAATAATATACGATATATTCTATCTCGACGATAAACCGTATTTCTATACGAAATTATATATATATATATATATATATATATATATATATACGTGCAAAAGTGTATGCGTTGTAGATGATATATGCATATGTGGTTAACGATTGAAAATTAAAAATAATATTTAATATTTGGTCGCACAAAGAAAATAGCCATTTTCGTCGACAATTCCGTACCTATACATATATATAGAAATCACAACCAACGCTGTTTCGCGATTTATTATTCGTAGTAACATGTCGATTCTTTTAGCCACAAAAACGAAAATCCTCGTGCGGTATAATTTCAAATATAAAAATAGTAATACAAACAGAATTTCGTATAGAAATGCGGTTTATCGTCGAGGTAGAATAGGGCGTATATTGTTTTTTTTTGTTCTTTTATAGGAGTGGCCGTTTTTTTTTTATTTTCGTAATTAGCCTAACGGTTATATTATCACGCCCACCCGTTGCTTAAATTAATAAATAACTCGAATTCGTTACGAGGGTTAATAGCCACGAAATTGGTACGGAGTGGACTCGTGTTTCAGCTTGTAATTTACAATATCAATATTAGAAAACAACGCGAACCGGCTGTTCCTATTACGAATAATCGATTGAAAAACGATATTATTATTATCGTTATTATACCGCTTTCGAAAAGAACGTACGAGAAAATTCTAGAATTTCTGTTTTACAATATTATGTTTCTGCGAATGATCGCGGCGCCCGATTGTAATTAATTAACGGTCAGTATTCATTTTTAAACGAATATACCGCGTAACGTTATATTTTCGAATCGCTTTCGTTGACCGAGTCGACGTGGATACGTTTTTTTTTAATACGGAATTATTGATTATACCGCGCGCGTACACTGCATATTGTGTATACGTTACCGACAAAACGTTATTTTTGCGGTCGTTTCGCTTATTATTTTATCGTCGGCACCGTAGTAGGTGTAATACTCACCAACGTTACTCGCCGTATCCGTCACGTCGTTAAATCGTCGTTTTTTGTTCGTCTAAGGTTTCAAGTTTTTCTATCCGATTCGAATTAGCCGGACGAAACGAGCAATTCGGCATTCGGTTCGTATACGCCGACGTGTACAAATACGACGGTTTCCTTACGCCCACCGGCTTAATATTAATAATTCGTTCGTTAATTTTGGTTACGACATCATTTCTGGACCATTGTGTGTCGTATTGCCCGACGATCGTAACGAACTACGCTTTTCCCGAAATTATTTTCCGATTTAAGCGCGACCGGCTGCCGACGAACGTCCTTAATTGCTACGAAGGTTTTTCTGTGGATGGATAACGTCCACCATTGCGCATTTACGTTCGACGGTCAGCGAAAATTAGACGGGCGATAATTTCGCGCTCGTCACGCCACCGGCCGTATTACGCATTATTTTAACGAGACGCCTATACAAATTAAATCGGTTAATATTGCACGCGATCTACGCGGATTGTGTTCAACATTTTACGTCCAACGATCGTATAAAGTACGTACGCGGTTGCGAAACATAACGCTTATCTACAAAATAATAATACGTTTTTCAGTTACCTTTCGTTTACTCACGTAGCGAAATCGATTGATAAACGAAAACCATTCATAAACCGCGCTATTCGTCGTGACCTTTTCAACTTTAAAACCGTATTAGCCGTTATTTAATATTTTAACCGTTTTTCGTCGTGTAGTCCGTCGTCGTTGCGTAAATGGTAGCGGCCGAATTAAAGTAATACGCTATCGTCGATTCGAATACGAAAATCGATCGCGCGGTTAAAAGTCGACGTACAAATACGATCGTCTAGGCACGGTGGCGTATTTAGACCTAAATTTCGGGGGTCGGGGGGCGTTAATTTTTAAATAAATAAATCGGACGACCCTAACGAAAAACAAGACGCATTATAAACTTTAATAGTTTATTGATTTTTAACGTTATATTATAACGTGTATAAAAGTTTAAAGAATATTTTAGTTTTTCGTTATTATCGACTAAAAATATACGTCTGGTGAGAAATTAATTTTTCCTAAAAATTTTCGACTGGGGTTTTATTTTTAATCCCCCTTCCCGTTAGCACGCCACTGTTTAGGCATACGATTTTTACGTCCGATATATCGTCAATAGCGAAATATACGACGATTAAATTTGAAACGAATTTTTTTCTTCGCTAATTCGTGTTCGTATATGTACAGCGCTCGTCGTTTTAACGGCAATCGCAATCCTATATAGGACCCCATACGTGTTTCTAATCTTGCCGAGAAATTCCTTTCGACACTTCCGTTCGTTAATTTACCGAACGATACAATAGATGGTAATTACCATTCCATTACGTTCGAATTCTTATCGGGATTTTCGTTCTAGGAAAAAATAGGCCGTTATCAGTTTGCGGTCGACCCGCTGATTGGAAACGCGTCGTAAAAAGTAACGGGTCCGCCAGATGGTATACCGGATAGCGTTAAATAATAACGAAATATATATATATATATATATTGGACCGACCCGTTTTGTCGTTAAAAAGAACGGAAGATTGTTTGTCTACGACGTAAAAAATTCGATTTTTCTCCAATAACGAAATTATAGCGGTTTAGAAGTTCCGTATTATTAGAGTTGCCGGTCGATAATCGCCCAACAACGAAACGAGTAACGACCACGGGCGCGTACGTTGAATAATCATTAATCGGTTAAACGTTGTTGGGTACGACGAATTTTCGTCGCCGTCAAAATTCAATATGATCGGAGTGTTTCCCCGTCGGCGTTTCGATGTATTTCGGTTGGTATTACGGACGTAATTGTACGGCACCGGGCGTCACTACGACTTATCCGTGGACAATTGGTCGACGTCCCGGTGTAAATCGGAGTCGGCTGCAACCGCTTCGAACGGAATAACAACGTCGTTACGATCGCTACAGCGCGCGGACAATTAAAAAGGAACGAACGATACTACTCGCGTATAACGCGTTTGTTTATATAGTCTTCTATAGTCGCAAAAGAATACGTGATTTCTTCCACCATTCGCCGGTACTCTCGGCCGACTCGGTCTATAGATCGCGTACGGGGAAAACACCAACCAACTTTTCGACACAATCGACGTTTCTCTAACATTAATCGGGTAAACCAAAGCGGTTAACTCGGAAATTTTCGGTTTTATTTTACCGTTCGTATTACGGAGGTATTTGTTTATATATATATAAACGTAGGTAAAAGCGATTATATATATAATATAATGAGCGCGATTATCTTAGGAATACCGATATATAATTTTATTTACTCGTAGTAACGACTAATGAGTTATGAATAATCTTTTTCGTTTTAATAATAATTAAGCGTATTTGTATAAATATATATATAATCTTTCGAATAAGTTTCCTTAATTAGAAATTAATCGCCATATTCGATCAACGTCGTGGCGCACTGTTTATTACAATCGCGCGTTTGATAAATGTTTAAAAGTCGCGTAAATCGAACGAATACACTTTGTGTTTTTTAAAACGGCGATTAGTCTATTTTGGTTAGACGCGAAACAAATTAGTCAATCGAATCCAAAATGTCCCGCAAATATAAGCGTCGCGCGCGCGCGTTGTATATTCGTCTAGAACTCGGTGGGGGGGAGGGGAAGGATGGGTGATGATGAAATTTACGGGCACGTTAATCTCGTTAAATTCGCGCGGGGGGCAAATATATAGTGGTCGCGCGCCGGGTTCGTTCCGACGCGATACACAATCATTTTAAGCCGGTATCGCGTTATCGCCGTTTCGACACCGTCTAAACGTACGGAACCCGGATACATTTACTCGCGAAATTAATTTCGTATTCGTGTCGCGGCCTTTGAATACGTTTTCACGAAAAATGACGGCGCGTACAATATTTCGGTTAAACTCGTTTCGCCCGGACCCGTTTGTAAACGCGTAATCATTGGTTTAGGCGAGTTTTGAAGCGTCCAGAGCTTTACGCGTCCGTAAAATATACGAGGGGGGGGAAATTAACGACGGAAAAAGCGCTCGTCTTTAATACGACTAACGACGTGTCGACGGACCGTTAAACATACACACAATAGTCTAATTTCGTTACAATTCTACGGTTTATATATAACGGCGATTCCAAATTTATATTCGAATTTCCACCGGTCGGTATTTATTTCACTCTTTCGCCGATCGAACCGCCGCGTCGTTTTGCCCAATTTCGTTCGTTTATCCGAAACCGTTCGTCAAATCTGTACCGATAACGATCGTGTTTACGCGTTACAATATCTCGACTTTTATACGTTTCGTGTTTCGTATTTACGCATATCGACTGGTAAAAAACAAGTTAGTTCCCACTTTGTTTAAATTAACGTAGAAAACGTTTTTCTCGGGACCCTTCTCCGTTCTTCTAAACGCACGCGCGTGTTACGAATAAAATTACCGTTTCGGGCAACACACGGTCGTACTTCGGGAGAAAAACGCTGACCGGCGTAAAACGAAATCGAAGGCGACACAATCCGCAAATAGTACGACGATTGTTTATCGTAAATCGTAGAGTTAAACGTCCGAATTTCGGTTGAACCGGAACGAGCGTTGGTCAGACGCCACGAAGTATCGTTCGCTAAGGACATCAGAGCCGGCGATTGTTGTACAGAACATGCGCGTACACTATCTACGCGCACACCGCCGGGACAAACAATTCTGAAGCGTCGGACGGTTTCATTCACGCGGCGGGCGTAATTATTAATATATTTACACATACGCGACCACGAGCGCAATTATCCGTCGCTCCTTCGGGAACTATGTAAGATATTATACTGGCGTGGTGTCTGCCCGATCGATCGTTCCATTTTCCCGGCAATTAAGCTTGTTCAGCGATGTTCTTTCGTCCGTGTATTACGCGCGCCAATTCGCGAACGCGTACATTTCGTCAATTTACCTAATAGTCACCGTTCAATTTCGTACAGTTTTACGCGTTTCCGTATACGTACCGATATTCGGTAATATTCGTTCGTATTTCGGACGTTCACCGATAGACGTCGGGGCGAAATTGTCGCGCGCTTACCACCGGCCGACAAATTATTTCGAATTTTTTTTTAATAAACTTTCCACGTTCCGCGAAAGTAACGTCGTACTTACCGAAACGTTAGTTTATTTCAACAATTCGCCTATGCGCGAAGCACGTATATATATATATACATTATTTCCCAAGCGGATAAAACGCGACCACCTACTGATTATTCCAAAAGACCGACCGAAATACACGCGAGGGAATTTATTCTTCTCCTAAAATACGCGTTTTAATCAAATTTTTTTAATTTTCTATTTTGAACTTATTCCGTAGTTTCGAAACGTGTCTACCGAGTAGAAAGCTCAGACAACAACACGTAAAATAGCCGTCGAAAATTAAAAAAAAAATACGTTCCTATTCGGATACATTTTTCCGGTTAAATGTTAACGTCGAATCGTTTCGTTGGATATCGCGTAATTGATCCGAATCGAAACGGAAATTATTTATAGAATATCGAACGTCCGATCACGTAGCACGACGAGACTCATCACTACGCTAGTGCATTGAACGCTGTTAATCGCCGCAGAATTTCACGTCGAACGTAAAAAGATTCTTTATTGTTCACGATTTCGTACAACGCGCGTTTAATCCTTATTTGCGCCGAAGCGGAGAATACGTTACACGGTTGGTTTACGGCAATTGGACATGGAAGTTGGAGCCACCAGGTCAGTAAGCGGCGTAACAGCCGATTTATATTTGACGGATCGAACAATATTCAAAGTGTTTTCGTTACAGCGACGAAGCATCAGAGTTTTAAATTTGATAGGTTCACCGAGCGCAAGTAATATCGCACATACATTACCGGGGCTAGAGCAATTATTGTCCGGAAAATGAAAACAATTACGCGTCCCTACAAATAGAAGCTATTATAAATTTTTGAATTCGATAAGAATTCTAATTTGTATTATTATTATTATTATTATCGATCGGGCATATAGTTTGTCTACGAAACGTATCAGTTTCCACAAATCATAAGAATTCAGCGGGTACTCTATAGGTCGAATATCGATAGTTTTATAACGTTTTAATCGAACATATTTTTTTCGTATTGTCCGAATACTTTTTTAATATAATTTTAAACACGTTAGTGGTTCGAAATATTGTAAAAAAATAGCGAGTTTCGGGCGTAATGTCATTTAAAATGGCGAGGGAGTGGCGGAGTTTTATTATTATCCGTAATAAAAATCACGAGTTGGCGTGAGTCAAAAGTCGATTACGAATGTTCGAACGTATTCGAATTAAGAACGAAATACGGAACACGGGACATTTTGTTTCTTAAAGAAATACGATCGGAAAACTACTTTAAGAGGCCGGGATACGCCGGGGATAAAAATAAAATTTCGTACGGTTTGTGTACCTCTAGCCGGCGAATCGGGCGATTGTTTAGACGCATAATAAACGTCGACGGCGAGTCGGTTCGTCGAAATGACGGGCGAATTTTCGTGTACACCGACCGACCCGACGGAATATTGAACAGCCGACGCGTGCGAAACACGGACAAATGGATTAACCTTGTCGCCCGACAAATCTACTAAACGCCCAACGCCGCCGCTGCCAGCTGTATAGTCGCCGGTCATTGCGAACGGTCACACTCGTTGTCCGTATTAGGGCCGTGTGAACGAAATACAACCGTGTGTGTGTATATACCACCGGTCGTGTGGAGAGGACAATATGGCGAAAACGAACAACGTTATATCGACCCGTCGTCGTATTTAAATTTATTAAATCGAGGCTTCAAAAAGCGCGTACGGTATTGTGGTACTGTTTTTCGTTCGTTTTTATATTTCGGTTTGTCGGTGGCGTCCGTACGCGTCTGGTCGAATTAAATCGTCGTTATTTCCGTACGGACGGTATTGTCGGAAATAGACGCCCCGTAAAAGTACGGCTGGGGAATCGTTTTTGGTCACCGCGTTAGCCGCGTACGTTCGCGATGCGTTCTCTTCCACATGTTCGTTCTTCCCCTACACGAATTTGACGGTCTTATCATCCGCGGGCGTCTTAGGTAGTTTATAATTTTTGGCCAAACATCCGTACGCGTTAATAAAACGAGTAAAATTTGAATCTAGCGAAGGCAACTAGATGGATCGCTCCGTAAACGACACGATTTCCCGCGGCGAGCATACCGGCGACGCAACGAAACGTGAACGATGTGGAACGCGGAGATTTTCGGTCGAAAAATTTTACGGCGTGCCCGGTCCGAAACGTACGGTCGACACGCTATTTGACGGAAAACTCGGTTCAAATTCGGGATGCCCGAAAAAAATTTCAATTGGCCGTAATCGATTCCGGTAGGTAAACGTACGAATTTCCGGGCCGTTTCCTCGCATTTTCGAAATAATACGTACGTACATCGTTCGGGACACGACAACGATCCGGCGCGTTCTGTTTTAATACGTAGCGGCCACCGATACGATCGACCGCCCCGGTCGACGTGGGAAAACGGTTCAATGATGGCCGAACGTTGAACACAACCGAGGTCGAACATGCAAAACGTACCGGCAAATTATTTCGATACCACTTACGTACAGTATCGCGACGGAATAGTTTAGAAATACGTATTTCGTTTCGGAATTTCGATAAACACGGAGCGCGTTTCGTATTTTCATTCGCTCCGAGTCACACGAGTGAACGGTCACGTCCCAGGAAGTTAGTCGGGAAAAATTGTCCACGATATTCGCCCCATTATCGTTTATTCGCGCGACACGTTTACCGGTTATTATCCGAATACAACGTATTTACCGGGGTGCCGTTTATCTTTAACGAATTCGGCGTAACGTTCGGAACAAAAATCCAATGGTATAACTAACGTTACGGGTCGTAAATTACGAACGGTTCTCGATAACGGGACGGAGCTTCGGGAAACGTTTTAACTTTACACCGAAAATGAAACGGCGTAAACTATTCCGAAAGCGGCGCGTCCGCGAATTCCTGCCGTTTAATTATTAAGCGTTACGACCGAAAAAATCGACGTCCCTTCGTATGGAGAGAGAGAGCCCGATGAAGTCGGCGACGAGTAGGTTCGAATCTCGTTCGCATTGTCGCCGACGTGTTCGTACGTTGGAATAAACCGGAAAGACAATTCGTGCGACGTCGCGTAATATTCGTAACGCGCCCGGTGTTCGATCCAGTTTTCGTCTGAGCACGTCTTTTTATACGTCTTCTCGTACGCTTGTCGTACGGGTGGTACGTATTTTTGTTCGAAACGCGTCGATTAAGAGACGCTAAATGGGAACCGGTTAAACGTACGATAACGTTTTGGACGAAACCGAACCACGTACCGTAACGCCCTACAGTATTATTACTGCCTACGGTAAAAGTTTGGGCTAACCTATTGGGAAACGATCTTTGTCGTGTCGGGGATCACGATTGACGTTTCGGATATATATGGATCGACCGCCGAGGCCGATTCCCGTACGAGAACGTTTAAACACGCCACGCTCGGCGAAACGATTTTTCCGCGGACTTTCCGTACCCGTTAATTTACGCTCTCGCCGTCGCCGGATGGAGTTCTTAGGTTATATGACGCGGTGGCGCGTCCGTGAATATCGCGGCGCCGTTTATACGATAACCACGGAACGCACGCGAACGTATTTACGCGTATTTCCATCGTACGTGCGACGACGAACGTTTTACGTAACGCGGTACACATTTTGGCGCTTCGTATGGAGCTGTAGTCGTACGATCGGACGAAACGAAAACGACGAGGCCAACGAAGGATACCCTTAACGTCGTATACTCACATACGTTTAGGGACCCATCTATTCGGGTACGCGTAAACACCGTCCCGACACGCCGGCAATGTTCATCGGGAATGAAATCCGATCGAAGCGCCCGGTCCGCGGGCAGCCCGTACTTATTCCGTAGCTGCGCCGTCAAAAGAAAACGCCACCGTATGTTCCGAGCGTCAAATTCGAATTCGAACAAACGGCGCCGATCCAATTTTGGAATCGATTAGTTGAACGTTGATGGTCGTTCGCTGGATGGTGGACGGCGGTAATTCGGTTAATTTCGACGGGACGCGGAACAGATTACGTCGTGTTGGTGTCTCGAATACCGTGTTTTCGTACGGATAACGGGACAACGTACAAATTCTCATCGAACACCGGCGTAAACGAAATACGAAACGTATACGTACGTATATTTCTCACCGCTTATCCGCGATAACGACGACGACACACAGAAATAAACGAATTACTAATAAACGAATTATTATTGATTCGTCATCGAGTTTGTGTGAATAACACGCGCGCCGCCAACACTATATACGGGAAGTCGGATCAGTGTGTATACATATAATTCCTAACGTAGCGCGCGTTTAATAACGCTATTTTACGTTCGAAACAACGGCGTTCATCAAAAACAACGAGACGTCTCCGTAAAACGACAAATTTAGCCTACGTTTTGTAAAAAAAAAAAAACACGGCAG